>JAGKTI010035799.1:0-11186 GCA_018397915.1 Birgus latro | reverse complement strand
CCACACAACATTGAACCTAACCCACCCAACCCCACACAACATTGAACGTAACCCATCCCAACCCCACACAGCATCCACCCCAACCCCACACAGCATCCACCCCAACCCCACAGCACGAGGTAACATTTCATAAACACAGTAGGATATGAGAGTTAATGTAAAGTTTTCAGAGATTTATTATTAAGAAAAATACTGATGTTAACTCGTATGCAGGCTTGATCAGCAGATGTCAGCTTCCTCCACGGCTCCGGTTGAATAGGTGGAAGGTAGATTAAATGGTGGAAGGTAGATGAAATTGTGGATTGCGTCAGATGGTTGGAAGGCGGGTGGGTGGAAAGTGAGGCAGGATGATGGGTGGGTGAGTGGCGGGTGAGGCAGTTAGGTGGGTAGCTGGTGACAGGCGAGGCAGGTGGGTGGATGGGTAGGTGGTGGGAGGCAAGGCAGGTGGGTGAGTGGATGGGTAGGTGCTGGCAGGCAAGGCGGGTAGGTGGTGGCAGGCAAGGCGGGTAGGTGGTGGCAGGCAAGGCAGGTGGGTGAGTAAGTGGCGGCAGGCAAGGCAGGTGGGTGGGTAGGTGGAGGCAGGAGAGGCAGGTTTGTAGGTAGGTGGCGGCAGGCGAGGCAGGCGAGGCAAGTGGGTGAATGGGTAGGTGGCGGCTGGCGAGGCAGGTGGGTGGGTAGATGGTGACCGACGAGGCACGTGGGTGGGTAGGTGGCGACAGGCGAGACAAGTGGGTGGGCGGGTGGGTAGGTGGCGACAGGCGAGACAAGTGGGTGGGCGGGTGGGTAGGTGGCGACAGGCGAGGCAGGCGGGGCAGGTGGGTAGGTGGGTTGTTGCAGGCAGGGCAGGTGGGTGGGTGGGTGGCGACAGGGGAGGCAGGTGGGTGGGTAGGTGGCAGGACAGGAGGACTGGGTAGGTGGCAGCAGGTGGTAGAAGCTTTAGCTTCTGTAGTTCTCGCTAGCCACTGAACTCCCGTCACTGCCACAGTTCCCCGCTGCCACCCACACCGCCATTCCCGCTGATGTATCTCCTGTCAATGTCGCATCTCCTGCTGATGTATCTCTCGCCATCTCTTGCCAACGTCGTAACTTTCGCTCCGTTGTCTATGCTTCGTATCACCCTGCCAGATGAACGCAGGTTCAGTAAAGCTCATTCTTATGACTTCTACATACACATGGGTGTTCTTTTAATCTTGCAAAAGGTATTAAGGACATTTTTTTTAGCCAACATGTATCAGTATGTGTAACATGTATACTTATCTTACCAAATCAGCTTCCGATGTCCCCGCCGACGCCGAAGTCCCCGGCGACGCAGTTATCTCCTCTGCATCATTCTGCAAGATGAACATGATTTCAGCATCCGTTCTGTCCGTAAGTTATTGTAGGTCTTTCCTGTATATTCCCTTTCATACAATACCCTTTACGTAAAATTTATCAACTTCCATATTCATAATGCAAAAGACACTCACAGTCTGGTGTACACGAACTTACGTCCCTGATCCACTGTTGTATGCCCAAGCTTTATGTCCACCTAGAAACACACCTACAGCAACTGAAATCACGTTATCGATACACAAAATGTACAGGAAAAATACAAATGCTTCTCGGTATAATTACTTGTTTAATGGATTTTCGTGTAAACTATTTGAAATATGCCTTTATTCTAATTTGTGGCTTGTGGGTGTTCTTGTACTCTTCTGTCGATACATCTTGTGTACGTAATTGCAAGAAAAAAAAGGTGATGTTATGTCACTCACCACCATCCCTGCGAACGTTCTCTTGGCGCGAATGAGTGGTGCAAGTGAGGCTGGTGTCAGGTCCCTCACTCCCTCCACACTCACCACGGCTGCTCTGGCAAGCTACCGCTTCCACGCCGCACCCGTTCCTCTTAGATGCTTTACCTAAAGAAATTATACAAACCTTGTTGCATTCTTGGCTTGCTCGCTTAAAGATTTTGAACGATGCACAAAGTCACTGCTACTTGAATGAATCTAATACAACTTGGTATATTTTGGAGATCAACATTTAAGCTCGTGGGTGTAATTCCTTCGTAACCGGGAACCATACTCAAATAACGAATAGTCAGAGATTTAAGCCAACTCCTAATAGTTCTTACAGCACTGAACTGAGAATCACGTATATAATCGTATGCTTTAAGGTGCTTTACAAGGCATTCTCAGCATCATAAAGTATTCTTACGCTATGCCGTGCATTAGGCTATAGCTGATTACACATTTCATTCTTATTTAAAGGAATCAATACATCTTTCTCGTTTAAGTTCTCGGCCGCTACAAATGAAACTGATCCCGTTCAGGCCAGTGGTTTCATGTAGCCTTACTTGTTGCTATCGTCACAAGATTTTTCATTGAATTTTAGTGGCTAAAGGGTAAGGAAAATCCATGACCCCTGTCAGTATTAGCTCAGGCTTTTTTTTATTCTCGTTATCGTTAAAATCAGGTTAGACATCACTGGTAGTGAAGGGGTCAAGACCAAAAGACTAATTTACTAGAATTAGTCTCCACTATGATAAGTTTTCCTTAGGCTGAAGAAATTTAGCAACAGCAAGAATAAAATAGACATCTTACTAAAGAGTTAAAGTGACCTGTAGACTCACCTTGGTCAGGATCTAGGGCAGCAGGACAGGGCACGGCAGTAGAGAAGTGTACGGATCATTCATTTATCGCTCTCGACCTGTGCAGTTCCAGACTTATTTCAAACGAGATGCAACAGGTATCAAGAACTGCATAATTATGATCAATAAATGACATAACTACAGTAAGCAGATATTTCAGCTTGTCAGCATATTCAGTTAGACATAACACATACCTTATTTCTTCCTCAACTTCTGCTGAGATTTACCTTATCACAGCTCACACCAACGCTGCAACTGTCGCAGCTCCCGCCAGCGCAGCAGGTCTCGCCTCTCTCCCCGGCGTCGTAGCTACACCGTCTGCATCTGTGGACTGTGAAGTGTAACAGCAGCGAAGTAAGTCCGATTTGATTTCAGTACAATATGGCGTTCCTTTGAGAGTTTCCCATGCAATTTTAAGCATAGTTCTTTTTCCAGGATTCATGCAGAAAACTAACTCATGATACGGTCTTGTCTGTACTGAACATAATTTACACAGCGTTTTTTTGTATTTGTTTATTTATCGAATTGAGCCTGTGCAAGTTTATACCCAAATGGCTGTTAGGGTTTATTGCTCACATAATGCCACTCAAGGATGAGTGAGGCTGGTCACTCATCTTAAATAACAGTACCAACTTGCCTAGCCCCAGGCTCCTACGCTCCTCACAGGGCAACGTAGGATTGGATGATGGATGAATGGATGGATCATCATCATCATCGCCATCGCGTCATCATCATTATTATTATTATTGCTAGCTTCAAGCCATTGTTAGAGCATCCTTACAGCAACACAGATCAGAAGGCGATAATCAGCGTACAAGAGCACCCATAATGTTCGATAATAACGGTTTCTATTTTACAGGCAGACATATGGATAATATTACTTAAATTATATATATTATCTAGTTAAATAGGACGAAACAAAGTCCTTTGACCGTTTACGAAAATCTGTACCTGGAAAACAAGTCACGGATGAAATACTGTACCTTTTTATTTCTCCTGGGTTGTAGCAGCTGGATAAAGAGGTCACAGGAGGTCCAACACGCACGTCCATCTGGTGAGGCTGCCGAGTTGCAAATGGTACCCCATCGCCAGCCTTTCTAACGTCATCACCTTCGTCAGCGCCTTTAGTTCACAGGGCCACCGCATCGCCCACCACACCGCCTCCCCTTATCGTGCTTGTTTACGTCAAATTTAAGGTATTTTGAGTATTTACTTTAACTAATTCAGTGTCATACGTATTTAATATACATTCAAGACTTACGACAGTGCTAAGAACTAGTGAAAATCGAGGTATTAGGGACATAAGAGGACTTTTTTGACAGATGCAGCATAACAAGGGGCCAAGCAAACCTTCATATTTAATTACTCTGCATGGTTTCTTTTTCCAAGGCTTTAATTCCCTTCAAAAGTTATCCAATATAGTTTTCTTTCCTCCTAAACAGTCATTTATAAGAATTTCCTCCTCCATAGTTATTTTGGAGCGATTTAACGAGCTCAAAATTGGCCCCTTTTTCCCGTATCGAACATTAAAAATTCCTCTGCTCTTTTGGGCCATTTCCCCCTTGCCATTATACACAACTATGGACTTTAATGCAGTCATGGGATAAAATTAAGCTTATTTAGTGCATTATTCTGTACCGACGAAAGTACTGATAGGATGAAGCTTAATGATAGTACGTTTCTGTGTTTGTGCAATGCATTTTCTTTGAAGCATTTAGTTACGGGAATATTTTGTTAGAATTTGAGTGGCGTGTGTGTCGGGGATGGTGTGTGTGTGTGTGTGTGTGTGTGTGTGTGTGTGTGTGTGTGAGTTAACATATAGATTTTTGGTATATATGGACACGGACGGTTAGACACAGATAGATAGACAGACAGATAGATAAACAGACATGCAGTAGATAATTATAGGCTGTGCAGAGGGCCGCTTTGACACCCTTCAGGTCCTGTGGTGTGGCTCCGACTGACGACTGTTTCACACTCCCAGTCTTCCCTGGAACAGTTACCAGTTACTTTCATTTCATCTTTAATACAATAATCCACTTACTGTTATCTCCTTATGTAACACAAACATCAAATAAAGGCATAATCGAATATCGGTCTGTTTCACTTTGGTTTTTTTTTTTTTTTAGATATCAAGACGAGATATTTTTGCCATTTCCACGACATTTTTCAAAATTTTCCCTGCTACTACTACAACTACTTCCAATAATAATAATAATAATAATAATAATAATAATAATAATTTCGTTGGATTGGACATTGTAATCAGACCACGTAATTAGTATTAACATGGTAATACGTGCAATATCATTTTTTTTTCCCCCCGTAGAAATATTTTTGTTCAAAATCTTATGTCCACTTATTTACCTGTGCCCACTTTAGTACTTAGTTATGCCCACTTAGTACTTAGTTATGCCTACTCATTTCTTATTTATGGCCCCTTGTTTACTTAGACCCACTTATTACTTATTTATGTCCGCTTATTATTTATGCCCACTTATTTCTTATTTATGCCCATTTATTAGTTATTTATGTCCACTTGTTTCTTATTTATGCCCACTTATTAGTTATTTATGTCCACTTATTTCTTACTAATGCCCATTTATTGATTTTAATATAGATAACAACCCCTTCAATCCGATGGCGTATTTTCTAGTATGTTCCTTGTATCAGATTATTTTATTCAATTTGGGAGGGTGGCCTGGCAGTGAAGGGGTTAATGAGGGCTTTATCTAACCCCTCCAGCTCCAAATACATCCCATAAAATCGTCTGGAGATCAGAAAAGTGAATAATAGAAAACGTCAGCGGGGTGAAAGGGGTAACTAGTTTATTCATGCCCTTATTTTAGCCATTTATGTCTATATTTATTCACTCGGGCTAAAAGGCGTTAAAGAAAGTATTGTAAATTATTCAGAAAGATAAATAAAAGAAAAAATACTAAGTTCCGTTTATTATTTTCCACCTATATACATGGAAATACACTTTTTTGGGGGGTTCACTTTCACTTGGTCCATATTTCGTCATTTTGCAGCTCATTTCACGTACTTCAGTGGCGGAAATAAGACAGTGCCACGGCTCTGTATAATCTCCATGGCACTTCTTCGTGACTACCATTAAACTACACACTTTAAATAGTAGAAATGGCTCTAGATTATTCCGTAACATCTCTTTCTTGGCAACTTAGTCCGCGGCGATAGTTGAGTTTCCCGTTCTTTATGACTGACCAAAATTTAAATACAGTAGAAGTTCTGGCCGCAATCTTCCCAGGTGCGCAGTGGCCGAGTCAGCAGAATGCTGGCTTGCAAATCTGAGTGACCCGGGTTCAATTCCCGGTTGATATAGAGGAATGTTTAAAATGTTGTAGAGGCGCATCTGGGCATGGGGAGTAGGCTTAGCAGACTCCCTCCACACATACACACACAGACAGACCACCGTACTCTCACACACAGACCACCATACACGCACACAGCACCACGTACACAGACACACCATCAGCAGAGACACACAAAGGACATATTCACAAAAATACGAGGTGAGAGGAAGGGGGTTTTATTAAAAAGTCTGATTTTGCCATTATGGTCGGGAAATTTTTTTTAACCTACCCCTGCTATATATATTTGTTGTCTCTCTCAGGCTCCTATGACCCACTCAGCTGGACCAAATCGTCTGGCGCCAGCTGGAACATAACGTACTAGAGTTATGCCGGTCATGTGAGGGGGTTAATGGTGACAGTGTATTAACTCTCAGGCTCCTATGACTCATTCTCAGCCGAATAAAATCTTCTGCGTCAGCTAGAATAGAATACTAGAGTTGTCCCGAGCATCAGGGGGTTAACAATTGCCTTACTTAACCCCCTAATGCTAGGACCTACTCTAGTTCCTTATTCCAGCTGACTCAGACGATTTTATTCGGCTGAAAGTGTGTCCAAGGAGCCTGAGAGTGTTAATACCGTCACCATTAACCCCCTCACAGTCGGCACAACTCTAACATTATGTTCCAGCTGACGCCAGACGATTTTAGTCAGCGGAGAGTGAGTCATAGGAGCCTGAGAGAGAGATAACGACATGCTATACACTAGACATTTTAAACAGGCAACAACAACAACAACAAAGTGCCCTATCTCCATCTTGATTTTTGACCTGAAGCGGTACATTAACACCGGAATACGACGCTAGTCACGAAGAAGTCCCATAAAAAAAAAAAAAAAAATCCTCTTAGTTTATGTGAAAAACCATACTGCACATTTGTATGTTTTGCCATTTCAAAGACTCGCTAATGTCAGCCTTATTTTCTATTTATTTTTCAGATGAACGTGAGACGATGATGGCGATGGTCCACATTTTCGTCCTTTTGCAGCTTATTTCACGTATTATATGAAAAAGAATATAAATACTAATAAATAAATATAAGCTCTACATCCTTCCTTAGCCCTTCTTCGTGACTAACATCGCATTCTAGTGTTTTACAACTTAGCATTCGAGATGAAAAAATGGAAATTCTAAGCCAAATAATAATAAATAAAAAATAGTGTCCGCTTGACATTCTCTCTTCGCAGCAATGCAGCGGTGTCGCCATCTTGTGCGTGGAATGCGTTGAAGTCCACGTTCTGCCTGACCGGACGGAGCCAATATCCATGGGAGACTGAATGATAGTCTTTAATCAGCCAATCTAGGACTCTGGGACGTCTGCCTGAAATAAATAAATAAATATATAATAATAATAATAATAATAATAATAATAATGAATCAGTCATACAGATGAAATTCAGCATCTTAATCAGACCCATCAGCACGGTGACGCACTTCTGAGGTTATTTTCCTAACTGGAGGGGTTAGATAAAATTTTCACTGAGCCCTTCCATGAAACAAGCCCACTGGAAACTCAAAATACTGTAGTCGCCTGAAGGTAGCAAAAATCAAATATAGAACGTTTTCATTCTATAAAAAAAAACATCTGGCCACCTCGGGACTCGAACAGTGGAGCTCAGTCTGCTGACGTCATTGTTCGTCTTACTCTCTGCCAACCTCAGACGATTTATACAACTTAAGAAAACCCTCTCAGGATGATGGGACAGAGACATTGACCCCTTCAGACCAAGAACGACTTATTTACTTTGTTCCAGCTAAAGACACGATTTTATTCAGCTTAGGAGATCCCCTAGCAATGGAGGGGTTGATGATGGCTTTATCTAACCCCTCCATTTCCAAAAGTCTCTCCAGAGCTGAAGAAAATCGTCTGAAGGTAGAAAGAAGAAAATAGAAAATATGGTTATAGTGGTGAAGGTGTTAAAAAAGGTACGTCAGGGCAGGGTAGGGTAGGATTGGGTCGGTTATTGCAGGGTAGGGTAGGGTTGAGTCGGTTATGGCAGGATAGGGTAGGATAGGTTCATTTAGGATAGGATAAGATAGGTTTAGGTAGGGTAGTGTAGGGTCGGGGAGGTTAGGGTAAGGAAAGTTAGGGTAGGTTGGGGTATGGGTGGGTCGGTTGTGACAGGGTAGGGTGGGGTAGGGTAGGGTTTAGGTAGGGTAGTGTAAGGCAGAAAAGAGTAGGGTAGGGAAGGTTAGGGAAGAGAGGAGTAGGGTAGGGTAGGAAAATTTAGGGAAGCGTAGGGTAGGGATAAGATAGAGTAGGTAGCAGCCAATCAACCAAATAACCTTTATATTTTAGCAAACCATACCAACACATCTTATATTGAACTTACAGTAAAAATATAACCTGAACCATTTCATTTAATTACATTTTAATTACAGGACAGACGCTGAAATATTACTGAAATAGAACACAGTGATTATGAAGTATGATAAGATGATACAAAGAATGCAAAATTGTAACGAACGGTAGTTAAACGATGTGTGTGTGTGTGTGTGTGTGTGTGTGTGTGTGTGTGTGTGTGTGTTCACTAATTAACGTGATGCAAGTAACTAACAAATCCTATTTATTAAAGTGTAGGAGCACGAGGTTAGGCTACTGTTAGTTCAGAACATTTAAACACAGGACACCACCCTACGCCCTGGTAATATCAACAAGATATAAAAGCCACCGGGACTCGAACTGTGGCACACAAGACACGGCGCAGGTAGGGACACAACACCACAGCACACCCACACCTTAACACCACCTCACCACATTCACCCAGGTGTTACAACTCGACTCAGTGTGTCTCCATAACTGGACAAGACCTAACAGCAGACAGTGTGAGAGACGGAAGAAGATATTGAGTGAAGTATGGTGCTGGAGATGATAATGCCATCTCCGGGACAAACCATTTAATCTGAGCATCACAATCTCACACTCCATNAAAACTGCAGAATTTTCAGATGAATGTAAATATAAACTTCATTCACCCATTTACCTGTATGATGTCCACCCAGGCTGAATAAAATTGCCTCGTAGCAGAAAAAAAAAAATGCGCTCAGAGAACTAGCCTTTACCAACACCAGTGAAATATATGATTTGTAGCTGAAAATCCTCATTTCTACCAGACCAATACTTTTGCAGGTTCGCATAAACAGTTAATTCTACCGTCTTAGTCTGCTCTGTTACATTATCTTAGAGAGCTCATACTTTCGCTAACTCCAGTAAAGTCTATGATTTACTGTCGGAGACAATGAAAAAGATGTTCTCATGCTGAAATGGACTGATATTTTTATGCGCTATTTATAAAGTAATACTATTTACTACTGTATATTAACTCTCTGAAGCCACTGACGTAGTTTTCCACTAACTGATGCTTCCTGCAGACGATTTCATTCAGCTCAGGAGAGACTCTTTCACACAGGTGGGGTTTGGTATGACTCCATTAACTCTTTCATACCAAGGGCGCTCTCCCAAGCTGTATATAATCGTCTGGAGATAATAATTATACAATAAAAGATACGTTATCGGACTGAACGGTATAACAGAGAGAGACTTTTGAGCTGAATACGACGCGTCTCTCCTACGATGATCATCGCCTACTGACAGCAAGATAGTCAATTCCTATAAATTATAGTAGGCTAGAACATTACGTAATTAAGCGTCACTGATGTTATCGTGGAATATAACTGTATGAATAAATGGCAGGGCAGAAGTAGATTTGGAATATATTTGCATTCCTTATTGCATATCTCATCTGTGTGTGTGTGCGTGGAGGTGCGTTTGTATGCACGCGTTTTATTGGGCCAGGTAGACCAAGTCGATGTCATTACTATTGCACGAAATGTATCTGTGCACGTCTGTCCGTGTCAAGAACTCAAATCTCAGGAAGTATTGATTGTAGAAAGAAAAGTTAATACTTTTTTTTTTTTAGTCACAACTTGAGTTCACATGTCACTCCACCAGCACTGGGAGTCATGCAGGATGGACACGTAATAGTAGGTTTTCATCTAACAGTATCATTACAGTCTACCTGGCTCACAGATGACGGGTAGTCTTGTTTATTTATTTACTTTCCTACTGAAAAAGGTCATGAATGGCCAGCGACGTAAATGATATTGGTAACAGTAATAATAATGGTATTTTATCATCATTCCATCCAAACCCCTTCTTTCTTCCATGAGCAGCGACGGGACCCGGAGTTAGGCTACTCACTTACGACATTTAAGACAAGGATAACCAACCTCGCTCACCCTTGAATGGCATTATGTGAGCAATAAACCCGAGCCAGCCCTCAAATGTAAACCCCCACACGCTCCATCTGGTTGGAGTGCCTTATTCCACAAGACCACCAGGCGTCACTTACTTATACTGTATGTTTACCACCCAATGTAAATAAACGGATTTTCGGGTTACAAGAAACCATTTAGCTTGACATTCTATGTAGAGTTATGCGAAAGCAGCGCGACATCGAGCGAGAGACCCGTAGGCATCCTCACCTACTCAACAATAACGGTAAGTATAGAGGTAAATCAAAATATGAAGTTCTGCAAGATGATGACTTTCCATACAAGTCGAATAAAAATATGAACATAATCAGAATGTACGTTTACACCAAAAAAGTATCTGAAGCTTTTCATGACATTTTTAAAACAAAGGACGAATGATTTGAAATTAATCTCAAGTAATTTTCATGAGTGTGTATGCCTTCTGTTTTATATCTATACAGCAAACAGAATGAACAGATACATCACAGGAAACATACAGTCCATCCAAACAGAAAGATTTACCGTATGTGAAAAACGGGAACTTCAGCCATCGATAACCAGTTTTCAGATACGTTTAGGAGCGAATGAATTGTCAGCACGTCTTACCGAGGAATTTACAGCTTCAAGACTACGATGTGAGTGTCCTTGCTTCCCCGTGTCCTTGCTTCCCCGTGTCCTTGCTTCCCCGTGTCCTCGCCCCTCAGTCTCAGGATGTCTAATGAACCTCTTGTGGCAGCGCAGGATGAGAGGGTGGAAGAGTAGGCGGGATATAGGAACGTATGTGCCATCTTGCTTGATCCACTGCAGCGTATCTGATGGATACGGATAATGTGAGAGGATGGTAAGGGGATGCAAAATGAATCACAGATAGATAAACAGATAGACACAGATAGATAGATAGATAGACAGACCATACAAGAGACAGACAGACAGA
>JAGKTI010035798.1:0-11186 GCA_018397915.1 Birgus latro | reverse complement strand
ACCACACTACACCACGTCACACTACCCCATATTGCATACCACCCCACCATGAAACAACGTGACACCACACACCACACCACACTATACCGCACCACACCTCTGGGTCCTGTAATCGCCAGCATTACGGGACTCTCTCTCTCTCTCTCTCTCTCTCTCTCTCTCTCTCTCCAGGTACTCCGTACATAATATTATACTGACCTCTGATACACTGTTTGATTTCTACACACACACACACACACACACACACACAGCCGGCAAGTATTCTGCATCCCTCTTTCAACTCTAATTTTTATTTACACGAAGAACAAGAGATGGAAAGAGCCAGCAGTTGTTTTCCCCTGCCGTAGCAAACAGTAAGTCATGATAATTGTCTTTATTAATTTAGTTTTGTGGAAAGACTAAGAAACATGGCAAGAACCAGCACGCTTTTTGTTCATCGTGCTAAAGTAAATAATGGTTAAGATGGGGAACTGATCTTAAGTTTGTAAATCAAAGGAATCGTTCGTGATTGTAGAAAATTGCCTGTGATAATATTTTTTTAGGGGTAACTGCACTCAGAAATAATCTGCATTAAACCTTGCAAGTGAATTCACATATATGCTCTATTTAGGATCATATCAGATAATGAATTTGAGCAAAATACTTATCAAAATTTTAAAAAACTATAATATTTGGACACTAAATTACGAATATATTCCAGTAAAAGAGAGTTGGCATCACTTTGTTGTCGAGACAGCCAGTGAAGAGATACCAGATACTTCTTTTGTTATTAATTTTTATTATTATATTTTCCGCTATATGGGTAAGTAATATCAAAGACTTGCGGATAACCTCTTGCTTATATTTTATTAGGAGCGTTCATGTATTACGTAAAGTGTTATTCATACCTGCACAGCGAAAATCGCACTAGTGAAAGTTTGTTCATCCTGGCTGCGGAGAAAATGAGCGGAAAAGATTGTTTTCACGATTTCCCAATATTTTTGACTCACTACACTACGTTATTATTATTATTATTATTATTAATATTATTATTATTATTATTATTACACTTTAAATTTATGCTTACTCACCACTCATCCACGGACCTACGTTTGAGCATATTTAATGTAGCGTGACATGCTACCTTATCAATACGGCATTAGTGGCGAGGTGTTCGTCGGAGGGGTACGTGCCGTTTGCGTGGTTTTACTTTCTGTGTGTTTTGCGATTCTCGTTGGAATTAGAGGAATTGAGTGCTACCCAGGCAAACTACAATATTCCCTGTTCGTCACACGGTAAGTAGAGACGCTTAAAGCAGTTATTTATTCCGTAAATGCCGAGAAACCTGCGTTTGTTTACATGTTCGAAGGCTAGATATTCCATTCATTGTCTTCACGTGTGATCGTCATTAATTTTACTTCATAACATTTAATTTCACTCATTTCCGTCTGTTTCATTTACTACGCCACAATAGTTGCTACGAACTATAATTAATTAGTAATGGTTACCCTATTGTTATCGTTAGGTTGGGAGGCTTTGCATGACCCCTTACAGAATACGATTCATATTGATTACTACATCTTACTATTTTCATTTATGCTTCATATATGTTTTTAATACTGACATAGAATGCATACTAAGCGTACAGTAATATATCAGCGTATAAGATACAGAAATAAACTGGTCGATCAGGGAGCTTCAACAACCAGCGTTCAAACCCAGGAGTTGTCTGGCTTCGGTTCGCTTTACTTACTCTCTTCGGATCTTATTTTTCTTTTTTTTTTTTTTTGTGTATCCTGAGCTTGTTTATTTTTTATATTTTCCTTCTATCTTTATATCCTGCGTTTCCGACTGTTTACTTTTGCCCATGTTTCATTTTCAGTAATGTATCTTGTCCTTTTATAACTTTTCGTACCGATACTGTCCAAGCCGCTGTTTCATGTTCATTGTATTTTAATATCGTATAGTTTTCTCCCATTTAATCCTCTGGTAACGTGATCATGCTTCAGATTTATAAATATGCAATTGACGTTTATTTTCCTTTTGGCAATTTCCACACTTTCACTTTAAATTATATTTCCTTTTAAAGTTTTTTTCATTATTCCGAAAACCTTCAGTCTGATGGCATTTTGTAATATCCTAACATCAGACGATTTTATTCAGGAGGCTTCGAGTAGGAAGTGTTTGTTGTAGCTTTCATTAACCCCTTCAGTACGAGAGGCCTTTCCTGAGTTGAGGGAAATCGTCAGGAGGCAGCAAGAATAATCTAAACTCACACGTCATCGAAGTAAATAGGTTAACTATTATTAGCCGGCACACGAAAGCCCTACGAGTTATTATTTTATTTATTTATTTTGAGGAGAGCTTGTTTGTTTATCGCTTATGTCATTCTGTTTGTTAGCAAGGTAATGGAAGAACAACTGGGTGGAACAGCACAAGATTTGGCTGAGTGAGTGAGGACTGTCGAGGGAACGGGTGAATAATTTTAGACCGAGAAAAAGGCCATACGTGTTAGATTAGGGAAGTCGGCTTAAAGACTTGATCCGATTTCGACTAAACTTGCGGGAGGGCTGAAGGACGGAAAAGAATGAAGTGCCGGTAATTCAGGTTTGAGAACAATCAGTGTAAGGTACAGGAGGCAGTGCAAGGTTAAAGATTCGGCCTTTTTACTCAGTTTTTAGTCAGTCTGGACCAAAATAAGTGGAAGAATTAAGCTGTGCCAAGGATTTGCAGATTCTCTCTTCAAAATAATAGGTCAAAGATCAGGGATACCAGCATAGTCAACATAAACACTTTAGATTTGATTTGGACCACACCTGATGGATGGGATGATGGTCAGGTAAGGTGACGTAATCCGATTTCGAAAGCAATTAGTCGGAGATCAAGTACAGATGACAGGGCTAAAGGCTTGATCATAAGCCCATTGTGGAGGGCAGGTGTTGCGTTACCTGAGTGTTCCTTCTAGTTTGGTTTGAAAATAGTCATCAAAGGTCAAGGTCACAGTGAATGATAAAAGGTGCAACCCCTAGACTGATTTAATGGTATTGGTGTTTTATTATTTAGGTGAGCCATGAGCCAAAAGTTTACATGCAAGTTTGGAATCCCCATAAAGTGACATGTAATCGAGAACTATTTTCTTTTGACTTCAGTTGACTTTGTAATATACGAAAAACAATTGATTATAAGGAGTGCAAAACAGTACAAGCTTTGAAGTATGATATGAAAAGCCCATTTTTGGTACTGACGCTCTAGTGTGTAGTGCTTTTATGACAGATTGCCTTCCTGCCTAGGCAATCATCAGTGACTCATATCACACTCATTTAGAAAAACTTCTAGGCCACAACTACATCTGTGAAGCGTAGAGAAAAAGGTATGGCAACTGTGCTCGGCATTTGGCAGAACCGTATGAAAATCTCTCCACAACTTCCTTTGGAGATATGGAGGCCAGCTGCTTGGGACTGCCCATTAACTGTCATTCCACTGTCAAATAACTTAGCGGATTCCTGCCGTGGGGTGGGTAGTAGGGGCTGCCTTTTTTCACACTGGAATATCCCTGTCAGAAATGGGCTTGTCATACTGCAAAGCCTGTATTTTAGTACTGGCTTTGATAGCGTGAAGTCCTCTATATCACAGGAGTAAGAATTAGCCTGGAGGAGAAAGGTGTTGTGAGGAGGTGGTGGGAAAGGGGTGTCGCCATGATGCGGACCATCCCCCCCAGCGGTCCTAGTCTCTCCGTCTTCTTGTCCCTCCCCCTCCCCCCTTTCTTATTAATGTACTCCCTTCCTGCACCCTTGGCCCGAGGTAGGAGACTGCAGATTGAGAGGGAGGGAGGGAGGGAAGGAAACAGTGAGGATTATTTTGACCCGCTTCCTGGACTAGCAGGGAGTGAAGGTTGTTTAGAAATATGTAAAGGAGAGAGAGAAATGAGGTATGATGTCCCCAATGTGCAGGTCCTCCTTTCCCTTCCTCTCCCCCTTCGTGTCCTTGTAAAACCTCTGTGCGGCCTGCCTAGCCTGGGCGTGTGTGTGAGGGCTGGGGAAAGGTAGCGGCGAAATTCTTGCTCTCGCACCGGAAGTGGGTGGAGAGCAGAGACTGTAAGTTATGATGCTTTTGCTCCCAGGAGGAATGGAGAACAAAAAAAAAAAAAAAAAAATATGGCCCTTGTGACCGCTTATTCGTAGGTGAATCCAATACCTCCTTCAACTTCGTTTGAGGAGGTATTGGATTCACCTTTGTTTATCTGTTTGTTTGTCCAAACGATATTTCCAAAAGTTCGCAATGAATTTCGATGAAATTTTGTGGAAGGGCAGACCATGAGCCAAGAAAGATTTGATTAAATTTGGGGGCAGAGACAGATCCTGCAATGGCATTGGCGGAGGTATGCACTCACTTAATGCTTTCTATTTTTTTTTTTTTTTTAGTGATGGGTGGTACCCATTCGTGCGCGAATGCTTTAGGTTTCTTTTACTCGTGTGTTGGAGGGACGGCTAAGTAAGGAATTATCTTAATCATTTCTGCTGCCACTGTCACACCCAAACCAGCACACTGAGCCATCCAAATAACACGTAATATATCGCCATGTGAGTTTCTACTGGAGCGCTGTTTACGGCCCGCCGTGTATATTGAGATACTTCCCAACATCAGCTCCCTTTCATTTCCAGAACAGAAGTCATGCCTCTTCACCTGCTCTCCACACCCCTTTTCTTCACAAGAGAAGATACAGAAATTTACTGTGCTCTTCTCACTTTAACTTGGCTCATATTTCCTCTTCTAATGGCTTATTTACCGCAGCATGCCGGCAGAAAAAACAACAGCTTATTTTACGTAGCTCACTTGCAGAAAAACCCAATACAATGGCTCTACGTCCTTTCCATAGCACTTTCCAGACTGACATTGTATTCCAGATTTAATCTCTTGTTCCTTCTCAGCATTCAGAATGGAGAGATGGCAAATTTAGGCCACGTTAAATTGAAACAAATATAATAACCCTATAATCGGTACCCCTCTCTCGTAAATTAGGTTTGTTATTGTAGGCAGGAGAAGAGTGTAGAATTTACCCATGTCTTGTTCTTCCTGCAAATAAGATCCTAATTACGACAGGGAAATTATCCTAGATTATGCTTGTTTTTGAACCAATGTCAAGGGAAAAGGTGCAGACTGTTTCCTTTTTCCCTGTTCGTTCTGATCAATAAATCCGTGTTACGATAGGGAGCAGATAGTAAGTCTGTTCATCAGTCTGGCCGTAAATCCACCGCCATGTTGATTGTTGATTGTTGGCTCCCAGGAACCGTATACATCAATTTTCTTGGCCCTAAGTTGTGCATAAGAGTGCCTGTTTATGCTATTCTTTTCACTCACAATTTCTGTACCCCTTTAACTCTAATTTGGCCTAAAAATGCTCTCTGTCTTGAATACGGTACCGAGTTTTAGTAATAAACACTAGAATATGATGCTAGACACGATTAAGTACTGTGGAAAGGATGTAGAGCCGAGCCATTGTCTTTTTTCTGACACTGAGCTACATGAAGTAAGCTGCAAAATTTCGAAAACCTGGGCCAAGTTAAGGTGAAAGAACTTTAAACAGTTTACTCCAGTACATTGAAATTAAAATGTTATATGAAAACTAAGTCTGTCTGTATATCTATTGCCAGACGCCTTAATCCCGTAGGGGGTGGCCACAAACAAATCGCCTCCATGTCGCCCTGTCCCTCGCTATTTCACTGCCCTGCACCCAGCTCCCACCCCCCTCTCTCATATACCTCTCCACTCCATCCCTCCATCTCATCCTTGGCCTCTTCCTCCCTTCTCCCTTTCCACCTCACTCACATGCAGTCTCCTTGTCAGTCTCTCACTCTCCATCCTCTCCACATGGCCAAACCACCTCATTATGTTTCTCCCAACGCTTCCTATCACACCCACATCCACACCGAAGCGAAGAAGAAAACTAAGTAATTACCGATAATAAGTGGGTTTTGTGGAGACTTGATTATCGTCACAATTAGCTAAGATCCTTTATGAATTTGGTCCCTTGTCTGCCAAACAAGAAAAAAATCAAGACAATATAGGCTCCTCGAAGGCGTCCGGGTCTGCCAAACAAGACAAAAAGTCAAGACACTGTAGGCAACCTTGACAAAGAGAGTCGAGACAGCTTCCCCGTTGAGCAAATAATTGTTCTGGTTGGAGGGAAGACAGCTTTACGCCAGTGTGGTCCTTGTGGTCGATGGTCCCGAGTATTATCACTGAACTGTGGTCTTTAGGTCCCATTATTTCTCAAGGCCAGCCAGTGCTTACATCTTCAGGTATTGGTCCTTAATTCTCCTTAGGGTCTGTGTCTGGTCAGTGACTTGGCGAATACTTGTCTCAGTGGGTTAGAGAGAGAGTGAGTTACATAGATACACAGACCTACCAATATCGTATTTTAAAGGCTTAGAGATAGATAGATAGCCAGATAGATACTCGAGAGAGAGGGAGAGAGAGTTGGCATCACACAGTTACAAACGTCTTTTTCCTCCTTTCATTAACCCCACATTCACCTGAACTGAGGAACCAAGATATAGTGCAAGGATTATTTTAGCTGTACAAACCATTCACCATACAATTGTCAAGGAAATGTATGCGCCTGTACACATCTTATTCTGACTTAGCTTAGATTTTCTGCCTTCTGCTTTTTACTTCACGTAGGACAGTGGCAGGAAAAGACATTGGTACGGCTCTGCATCCTTTCCATAGCACTGTTTCGTGACTAGGGTTATATTCAAGTGTTAATCTGTTGTTACATTTAAACAGCATGGAGAGATGGCAGTTTTAGGCCAAGCTGAAGTAAAAAGATTATACTACATTCACTGAGTCTACGTGCAAACTCGCCTTACACACTTAGATGTACGATAGTTCTTTTACTTTAACTTGCTCAGTTTTTCGTCGTCCTTCGGGTTATTTCACGTAGCTCAGTGGCAGAAAAGGAAAATACTTCGGCTCTGTATCCTTTCCATAGCACTTCATAGTTACTAGCATCGTATTCTAGTGGTAATCTGTTAGTAAAGCTTACAATTCAGCACGGATGGGTGGCCAATTTAGGCATACTTACAACGAGTGCAGTTAAAATTCAGTGCTCTCAACAGCAGTTTTATTGCCACGCTTCTGTTTCTCCTTTCTTCATTAATCCTTTCTTCCGTTCTTTCTTCTTTCCCCTGCATGACTTTCCGTTCCTTTCCACCCTCCCTTAGCCGTACCGTTCTCCTCTTCCTTCCCTCGTCTTCTCATTTTCCTCTCCTTTCCTCTGCCTTTCTCCCTTCTCTCCCTGTTTTCCTCCTCTTTCCCTCTTCTCTCAGCTCCCATTTCGCTTGCTTATCCTCGCCCCACCATTTCCATCTTTCCTTTTTTTCCATTTTTTTCCCTCATCCATCTCCCCTCTTTCCCCATTCCCTCCCCACGTTCCTTCTTTCTCCCCACCTCCCATCACCCCACCATTCCCACCCACCCGCCACTCCTCCGCTGGGTAATAGCAGTCATGACCCGTATATATAAAAGTTCCCAGCCATACCTAACGATAATTTAATCTCCACATCTTTATTAATTATTATCGAAAGTCATTTTGTTCGGACGAATTTACGACCTTTGAATTCACCTTCGTTTTTATTTGAAGTGGTTGTAGGAGTAGAGAGAAGCGTACATACAATTAATTTCATGCACAAGCTCAGAAGTGTTTATAAATATCGCACTATTATAAGTCAGGTGTACGGCCAGGTGAAAAGGAGCCTCCCTAAGATTATTCTCTTCCTTGTGATGACTTAATTTTGTCTATATTTGCTGATAGAAAGACATTTTTGATTATTTGCCTCCAATTTTTACTTTATTTCCTACTAAGGATTCTTACTTTTGGCTTTAAATGATTGCAAAACGACTTAATTTTTTACTATATATGCTATTACCGAGGCTTAATTTTTACTATGCTTGCTACCAACAAGACGTAATTTTTAGTATATTTTCTCTGTTAGATATATCATTCACGAATCCTGTTATTACAAAATGTTCTCTCCAGAGTTAAATAAATTCGTCTGGAGCTGAAAAAAAAAGGAAAAGAAAAAATCGACATGGGACTGGAGGGGTTTAGCAAGTTATGCCAGTTTGTTTCCTCATAACATCCGTGCAAGAAGTTGATGATGAAGATGAGGCAAAGGAACACAAAATGAAAATCAGCCTCTTGAATCCTATGTTGCATTTTTCATTGAATTCTTGCAATTTGAAGGCTTTTTTTTCGGCTTAAGACACTCGACTATCTGGGAAAGAGTTAATGAAGGCTAATACCTCAAGTCCAGAACGTCTCTCCAATACGGAATATGTTGTCTGGTAGCAGCAATGGCTAAATATATAGTGCGTCATGGTGGAAAAGGGGTTAATGGACCGTGGTAATAGACAGACCCGAGGCAACAGTGACAGATAGTGAAACATTATCTAAAACACGGCGTATGCTGAGATAATGGGTCTTGATGGGCTGTTTGAATGGAAGTTATACCTAAATTGTGGAATAGTGTGTTTATGGAGAGATATATAACAGCTCTGATCCAGTATGAAGAAGCGGCAGCTAGGATAACAGTTCACCCAGAATTTCCCTTCTCCTACTTGTCACTTCATCCGCTGGCTAATATTCCTGAAGTGAGGGAGGTTTGGCATTTTCTCTGTCCATAAATATCTGTCTTTGATATGATGTGTCAGGGAGGAAAGTGACGGACATGCAGTTAAGTGTAAAGTAGACGCAGTTAAAATATGAGGGAATTTGTACCTGACAGTACAGATCGGTCCCAAACATTTGCATCCCCAGAGTGCACGCAACTTCAGTACGAACATCCTTAACTGAAATGGATAGTATTTTAAGTGGCTCTGCTAATTTCGTAGCGCCTCTTTTATAGCGATTTATT
Source organism: Birgus latro (assembly GCA_018397915.1). Lineage (NCBI taxonomy): Eukaryota > Metazoa > Arthropoda > Malacostraca > Decapoda > Coenobitidae > Birgus > Birgus latro. Next base: position 2,292 of record JAGKTI010035798.1, on the reverse strand, counting down.
TATCACGCAAAGTCTGTTGATATTAAACTGATATAAATGACACAGAGAAGAGTTTTAAAGTGTATATAACGTGTAGGAAAGCAGTAAGGCGTATTATGCAAGATAAATTGCTAATGCAGGGGTGCTACGAAACCTCCAATGCCTCTTAGAATAAGACCTATAACGCCACACAGTTTATTTCAGTCATGTTCTTCATATCGAAGCCTTTTTATCTCCACAAGACTTTACGTCATTCTGCAAGACTTATGACACCGAGCCGACTGGAATATTACGACAGATATCAGTACTGTGGAGAAGGGAGCTTACACATCTTGTTGGCTCATAGAGGAATAATGCAGTCTTTAGGTGACAGATAGCCGCTGCTGTCTGGTTGGGATTCCACTTATAGATATATATATATAAAGAGAGGTTTCTGCATTAAATGAACGGATCTTGAATTTGGCTCTCTTTTATATTGTTTTTGTTTTTTCTTGGAAGGAACGGTTTGCGGGCTCCTGGCCTTCGGTTCCTTCTTTGTGGCATACAAGAAAAAAAAGTTTATTACATATTAGAAGCATCTGTCATACGTTATGCCGATACTTATCCATGTCTTATAATCTGGTCTGTGTTGGTGGCATCTGGCGGAGTGTATGAGATCCATAATGCATGAATGAAGATGTTGACAAATGTCCGGCCAGCCACCCCACCTGACGCCATCACCAGGAGTGTGGGGGGACGAGGGGGGGCTGGCAGGGGTAGGGGGACTTGTTAGGGAGGAGGGGGAGGGGAAACTGGAGGTGTTTGGTGGTGGAGAACGAGGACGGCAAGGATGTGGTGGGAAGGGAAGGCAAGATGTTGACAGATATCCAGCCAGCCGCCTCACCTGACAGGCCCACTAACAGAAGCTGAATCTAGCAGGACTACGAGAGTGAAAGGGAGGGAGAGAGGCTTGAGGAGAGTAGGAGGGTGGTGGGGATGGGAGGAATGAGGCGCGTGGTGGAGGAGTGAGGAAGGGAGGAGAAAGGAGGGTAGTGGAGGGATGGGGAGGGAAGGAAAGAGGAAGGTACCGTAGGAATGTGGAGAAGAGGCAGTAGGAGGGTACCGGTAGAGGAAAGTTTGGGTGGGGAGACAAGAGAAGGGTATTGCTGGAGTGGAGAAAGGAGGCATTAGGAGAGTAGTGGAAGGGTGGGGAGAAGAGAGAGGAGGGTAGTAGAGGGATGGGGAGGGGAAGAAGGAGGAGGGCAGTGGAGGGTTAGGATGGGGTGGAAAGAGGAAGGTAGTGGAAGGGTGGGGAGGGGAGGCAAGAGGAGTGTGGGTGAGGGGGAGGGAGGGGAGGATGGCGTGATGAGGATGGGGGAGGAGGCAAGATCATGACTGGTCAGGGCAGGTTTGAGTGACATCGACCATTTCTCACATCGGTCATAAAATTCACCCTGATTAATCTTTGTCTGGGTGTGCTCGCGTGAGTGTGGACTAACCCTTCAATATATGAGCCTTCAGTACGGTATCCAAGCTTATGTAAACCTTCCTTTTGTATGTTTTCGCCATGCACTGAACAAAGCAAATGGGAATGAAGCAGTTTAAGGGGAACTGAATATGAGCTACTCCCATTCACAGACAAGGATCGGCTGCTCTGTGACGTATCGAATATTAATCCCTTCACTCTGGTATGTATTTACTATCGTATTTTTCCCAAACCCAGATAATTTTATTGGTTATAGGAGAAACCTTTCGAGTTGGAGGGGTTAGATACAGCCTTCATTGATTCTCCATTACGAGAGGTGTTGAGTTGAATGAACTTATGTGGCGGTAGCAGGCATATAACAGAAAATATGCTACAAACTTCTGAACGACTGTATGACGCGGGTGTTTCACTCTGTGAGGACTTGTTGTTTTGCGTGCTAACCATAATGTTTTCTTGTCCTTTTTTTTTTTTTACCAGCTACTTTGGTGTCATTGAAAAAAAATATATATATTTACCTCGTTTGTGTAGAAGAAAACTGGAATATCCTTTTGTTATTACTTGACCTGAAACTGCCATCTCCCCATCTTCAATACCGAGCTGAAGCAAGAGATGACACTATGATGCTAGGCACGAAGAAGTGTAATGGAAAGGATGCTGAATCGTAGTATTGTTCTCTCCTGCTACTGAGGTACGTGAAATAAGCTGCAAAGGGATGAAGCTGTGGATCAAACTGAGGCAAAAGGACTATAGCTAAGGATGAGGTGCTATAGTATATTCACTTTAACCTGGCCCCGATTTTCACCCATTTGTAGCTTATTTTACGAAGCTCAGTGGCAACAAAAGACTGG
>JAGKTI010035797.1:0-11187 GCA_018397915.1 Birgus latro | reverse complement strand
TCAGATCTCAGCTTGCATTGGCATGTATCCTGAAAGCTCCCACCAATCCTTGGTGTCCGTCACAGCAGCTCGGTCTCATCTATACCGATTAGTATTTTCTTGTTTTCCTAGGCTTAAGTTTTTGAGATATTTAGCTGTTTGTCTGAGTGTTTGAGTGAGTGCATTTCCCATTCTTTGATTTGAATTGGAGTCATGTAACGTAAATTTATTTCCTTGTATTCAATAAATTTACAGTTCGTTTTTTGAGATTTGTTAAATGTAACAGTCGTGTTTGGTTTTCCCACATATTTAATACAGTTTTGCCACTCCACGTTAGCACAACTCTTTGTATTAAATCACGACTGGTACTCAGGCCAGCTTTTGGCATTAATCCTTAAATCCGTTGTGCTAGCTAGGAGTTTGGCTCAGCCAAGATCCTGTTTATCTTTATTATTATCATTTTTGAATGTTAAGGGGAGAAACTAACTTTCTCAGAGGCCAACGGTACAATATTACAGATTACTTGAGCGTCTAGTCTCTGCTGTGTAGCGTTGAGAAAGTCTATAAATTCTCGACTCTAGAGAACTGGCGAAGTAAGCCAGCATAAAGTGAAATCGCTACTTGATTTCACGAGTCTATTCTCTCGTAGTAAATGACTCGATAGTCATTCTTAGCACACATAGCTATATATACTGTATACTCGAATTATACAATATCACATTATCTTTTGAAATATCACATTTTCTTTTAGAAAGACATAAAATTCCCCTGACAATATACACTAAAAACATAATTGGTGCCAGCACTGAGCCCTGTGGAACTCCACTAGTCACTTCCCTCCATGATGACTAATTTCCCCTTAGTACTGTTCTCATTTCCTTTTCTGAGAAAATCTTGCATCCAGCAGTACAGTTTGCCTCGGATTCCTCCTTGATGGTACAGTTTCCATAAAAGTCTTGGTGCAGTACTCTGTCAAATGCTTTCTTGAAATCTAGATAGATACTTTTTTTTTTTTTTTTTATGCATGGAAGAAGGAACCAAAGGCCACGGGCCTGCATACTGTTCCTTCCAAGAAAAAACAAAAACAGTACAAAAGAGAGCCATCCTTCTCTTTTCTGTAGTGTTTCAACAACTCTGTCATAGTAACTAAATAAATTAGTAACACACGATTTTCCCTTTCTGATACCAAATTGCCTTTCTGTTATCATAGTGTGTTCTTCTAGATGGTTTACCCAAACTTTTCTTATTATCTTTTCCAGTATCTTACAACACAGGTTAGTGATACTGGTCGGTAGTTGAGTGGATTTTGTCTGTTCCCTTTCTTGGATAAGGGGACAATGTTTGCCTTCTTTCAAATATCTGGTAGTTTACCTTGACCCAAGGATTTCTTGAATATTAACAATAATGGTCTACTTAACTCCTTTGCACATTCATGTAGCACCCAAAATGAAATTTCGTCTGGACCATTTGCTTTTCCTTTTCTTTCCTGATATTTGTATATCTGGTAATATGTTTGGGCATGTATGTTCCATATCATCCCTCTCAAAATTATTTTCTTCTGTAAAAACTGATTGGAAATTCATATTTAGTACTTCACAAATATCTTTCTCTTGTGTATATAAGATCCCTTCATCCGTAATGGATAGTATTTTATCTTTTACTTTGGTTTTGCTTCGGATGTAGCTGTAAAATAGCTTCGGTTGATCACTACTTTTGTTAATGATGTCCTCCTCAAACTGTTTTTGGGCTTCTCTCCTTATTCTTGTGTATTCATTTCTTGCCTGTTTATAGTTGTTATTTGCCCTCTCACTATTGTATTCTGTTTCTATTCCACAACGAGTCTCTTTTTTCTTTTGATTATTCACATTCTTTATTAACCCGTCCAGTCCCGACCGTTTTTTTACCCAGCCTACCCCGAGGTTCTGACCGATTTTCGACTTTTTGCTTTTTGGCTGAAACCTTCGCTTTTGGTGAGAAACATCGAAAATTCATAGAGAAATCGCGATCCTGAAGTTAGAAATGTTGATACAGGTGCATCAACCTTACATTTTCCTTCTTTTTCAGGGTACCTGGCTAAAGAAAACGAACTATGGAAGGGTTAACTAATTCAAGACACTTTAAATTATGTATTTATTTCATTTATTTGGTACGAATTTAGGTGTAGTACAAGTGTATATTGGTTTCCACATAATAATATAGGTGTTTATAAGCATTGTTCACTCACCCAAAACCCCAGTATATGGCACCTTCCTTTACAACATTACCACCTCATCACTTTTGTGTTTCTACTTCTAGCTTCTTTGTTTCCAACATTACCACCTCATCACTTTTGTTTGTTTCTACCTCTAGCTTCTTTGTTTCTTTGTCCTCCACCTTAGGAATCACTTCCACCGTGAATTTCGTCATTGGAGAGACCTTTGCTGGCCAGGTCTTGCCCAGTATGGGGGGGGAGGGGGGAGAGGGGGGTTAGGTGGGGCTAGGCAGCATCCTCGCTTGACAGCAGGTAGAGGAAGATCTCCCACATAAGTCTACTAAAAATCACCTGCAAATGTTGAAAAATGTGCACACAATGGGCCTTGCAATTGAGTGATGTACGATGCATGTCGTTGGGTCTGTCCGCAGAAAAAAGTAGCAACGTGCATTGTACGTCGGTGGGACTCGGCGGGTTAAAGAGAAGAGGAATGAAATTTAAATGCCAATAAGACCGAGGAGATGATGGTAGCAAGAGAGAGAGAGGAAATTGAGATAAGAATAGACAGAGTACAGTTGAAGCTGGTGGAAGATTTTAAGTACCTAGGAGTCATGGTACATGAAAGATGTTTTATCGAAAAAGAAATAATAAAGAGAATTGAAAGTTACACCAACAATTTAAGATTATTGTACCCACTACTAAAGGAAAGACTCATTCCATCAAGAGTTAAAGTTATCATATACAAAACAATTTTAAGACCAGTATTAACATATGGATCAGAGACTTGGATATTAACAACAAGGCTAAAGAGTAAAATTCAAGCTGCAGAAATGAGAGTGTTACGTTTGATAAAGGGAGTAACACGAAGTGATCGATTAAGCAATGATGATATTAGGAAGAAGTTGAACATTGAATCAATATTAGAATTTGTAGAAAGAAACAAACTGAGATGCTATGGCCATGTCATGAGGATGGAAGAGGAAAGATACTCTGCCAAATATTATCAGTGGCAGCCGAGAGAGAAGAGGCCAGTGGGTAGACCTAGAAAGAGGTGGAGAAATGGGGTGTGGGAAGCAACTGAGGCGAGAGGATCAACGATGGAGGTGGTGGAGGAAGAAGAATATTATGTGGACCGTGCCAGATGGAGAAGTTTTGTGAGGCATCACAACTGACAGGGCACTAGCCCTACCTTGTGTATGGTGAGAAAGGTGAGAAATATAAAGTGAAAAGAGTCAAGCTCCCTACAGTAACTACAATACGGGCCAAAGTCTTCTTTGTCAGTGAGAACACGCCCCAGTGATTGCAAACACTATTACTGCAAAACTTACTGATGGAACAAGAACAACACAATGCTTAAGTCAATAACAACTTCCAGCAAGAAAGAAAAGCAAAAGACAACAAGACGAGTGAGAGAGTTGACAAAAGTTTGCAACGGCGTTGTCCCTACGAAGTCAAGCAAACAAAAGTAAAAAGATCACCACACACACACACACACACACACACACACACACACACACACACACACAGGCTTAAAAGCAGTTAAAATACTGCCACCAAACATAATATGCATGCAACAGCAAAGAACGAAGAACAGGCTGGAAGGGAAAAAAATCACAAAAAAATTGAGAATGAAAGATGAATGAAGGCTGAAACAGTGTAAAAACAATACCCTAACATGGGTATACGTGTACAGTACTTAGAGATTCTGAGCATTTCATCTGCAGGGCAACCATCCACTACAAAACCTATCAGGACTAGTTATGAAGATAATTACTGACGAACTAAGAAGATGTAAAGAAAATCTAAAGTCTTAGCACATACCATTCAGATCAATGTCTTCTGTATCTGCAACAACCCTTTTAATCACGTTCAAAAGACTGATACGAAAACACACACACACACACACACACGGTTCTAAATTACTGTACTGTTATGCAGGAAAGACCTACAAATAGAGCTCAGTACGAGTACATCCTATAGCGATCTCCATTGATAGATAGGCAAATCATTACTGGTACTTACCTGTAAGGAAGAAAATACAGATTAAGATATGTTCTGTCATCACAGTGCCGAACTATTCAAATGGAACAATTTTACCCAAATGCTGAAATGCTGTTTATTGGTAAGATGCAACAGATTCATCTTGATCTGGGCCCTCTTCTAGTCCATGCTGGCTCGAAACTGTTGTAGCTTCCAAGTACCGATAGTGAACACCTCCATATCGTGGATATGTGTCTATATTAAAAAAAAAAAAAGCTAGCAAATTTCTTTTAAATACAGTCTTCATAATTACTCTTACTTGTATCTTCTGCGGATAGCATGAACAAAATTATAAAAAGTATGTCGATGGGTAGCAGTATTGAGAATGCATTGGACTAGCAGTCTACATGTGCTTGACATGGGTGGACAGCTCTGCTACACATGTTCAAGCCGTGTTTTCTGGGTTCTGACGGGCAACTGATAAATACAGCCCAGGAATATCACTTCCTATCACTGTAGAACTGACCCATCCCTTACCCAATGCTTTAAGTCTGGGTATATGAGTAGGTGTGAAAGGCTTTTGGCATGTACGGTGAAAGAATGCATGTGGATGTTAGAACAGACGAAAGGACTTATTACTTCAGCTTCTTAAATGTCAGTCCCCAGGCAGGACTGAATCCAAGTCAGAAGAATTCGTAGGATTACACCCAATCGACCCTGCAGACTGAGTAAAACAATTACACGAGTCTGCAAAATGAGTCATCAAAAACTGTTTCAATTCTGAGTAGTTATTTTTTAATGCACTTATGAACACAATTAAAACAAAAAATTAGAACATTTCCATCACATCAAATTTTAAAAGAAAAGTAAAGTTCAATATTCATCTATACAATATTGTTCTAAACTAAATGAAAACGAAAATATTTAGTCAATATAATTTGTTAAACATATACATAAAGAAACAACACTATATATTCCATGACTCACATATAACTTCTTTACCTTTAGTAAAATCTCAGTTGTTTTGCTCCAAAACATAATTTGGTGGCCAGTCGTTTGTACACTTTTTCTGGTGTGTCCATATGAATCATCCGGCAGTAGTCCGCCATCATACTGACAACCAAACGTTCCTGGTACCTTCTTTCCATGTCCTTGATATCCTGATGGATTCATTCACCTGTTCTTCACTTACCGCTCCAAGATTTTCAGAGAAAAATTCCAAATGCGAATTCAAAAAGTGAACTTTGATACTCATGTTGCATCCCCCCTCCTTAACTTTGACCAACAAATTTCTCACAATTTCTTTGTAATCTGGATCCTTATTGTTACCTGAAAACTTACAAATGACTTCTACGAATGATACCCAAGCCTCTCACTCCAAGTCATTCATCACCCCATCAAATTCTGCATCACAAATCAGTTTTCTAATATCGGGTCTAGTAAATAGGCCTATGCCCTCTTTAAATTTAGCTTCAGACAAACCAAGAAACTTTTGGAACAAATACATGAAATAGGCTCCATTTTTGACAGGGCTTTGACAGACTCTTCATTACACGTAATCCAAGCTTAACATGAATTGGTGGTAGAAGCACTTTATCTGGATTCACCAAGCTAGGTCTGATGATGTTTTTGGCACCAAGCTGTAAATTTCTTCTAATATGCGACTCCTTCTGAGCCCAGTGTAAAAATTTGGCTCTGCTGTCCCACCCACACAGAAAACATGGAAATTTTGTATACACTGACTGCTGACCTAGTAATAAACACAAAACTTTCAGATCCCTGCATATGAACCAACTATGTTCATTGTAGTTGATTTTCTCGAGAAGATTTGACAAATTCTGAGACTGTTTTTTTTTTTTACACACAGAATGAGTAACAGGTATTGATCCATATTTATTACCATTGTGAAGTACCCCTTTCAGGCTTCTTTTAACCCCTTAACCGCGGGTCGTCACTTTTGTGACGGTTGGGTGCAATGGATCATACCGCGGGGCGTCACTTCTGTGACTGTGTTTTTTTTAATTCGCCCGGGCTTTCAGGTGGTGACTTGTATCATCTATCAGCACTGCCAATGTCCAACAATAGTCAGAGCTGCTAATGTCATCAGTACTCCCACCCACTGTTGACAATTTAGCCATTTTCCCCCATTCTAGACTCCCCTCCCTACATCCCCTCCATTACCCTCTCTTGTCGTCTGCTCAGCCGCTCTGCTCTAAGTAAATCTTCCCCGGATTTTCCCACTGTTTTCATCCATTGAAATGAGCCCTATGCCCTATTCTTATACAAAATAATATATATATTAAAAATATAAAGTAATTGATAGTGCCATACACCTGGAATTGGCTAATTATCACTTGGCAACATCCAACCTGCACTCGTTCTCTAATTTCCTCTGCTTTTTTCCCACGTGAAATATGCCGTATGAGCTACTCTCGTAATATAAACGTATATAAGAAAGGAAGGGAGAAGCCTAAGTGATATTCATATTCACCTGGAACTACCTAATTCATTATATACGGTATTGTCTAGATTTCCTATGACTTATTTCTTAGCATATACATTAGCAGCTGACATTTTCAACTCTTGGCTACCGAGATACGTATTGTACAGTCAGTTCACTCTCATCCTTCGCGGTGAAATCACGCCCCTCCATTTCTGCTGCTTTTGCACCCATTATAAAAGGCCCTGTGGCCTCTACCCCTACTAAACATCGTGTGGGAAGTGGTAAAGGACTGTAGATATATACAAGTGTAATAAAGTACTAGAAATAAAGTGTGAGTGTGTATATGTGTAAGAAATAACAGAATACGAGCGGTGAATTAGTGCGAGTGGGAGGCTCGTACGTGCTCGTATTTTACATTGCTTTCACAGTGTTTTTTTTTGGGGGAGTATGGATTCCAAACTACTTGGAAAGCATTGAGTAGTGTTTCTAGTGATAATATCTGGCAGTGGTATTCATATTACGGGAAGTCGGGAAGTGTAAAGTGGAGACTTAGTTACCCAACTTCAGAAGTCTCCACAAGTCCTACGGTAGTCGATGAGCGCAAAAAAAAAAAAAAAAATCCCAGGAGAAAGCTGAAGGTATGTGCCATATGCATATGCAATTATAATATTCTAGGACTAATAACTGATTTTTGGTAAATATTTTTAAAAAGTCAGTCGGAGCGTGAATATCCCCACGGGATGGGCCCGGCACGCCTCCGACAACCCCGCGGTTTAAGGGTTAAATGAATTTATAAATAGTCTCCATTCTTCTGCATTATAATCTCTGCGAAGTTTCTGCACTAGCCCACTTACATCAGTGCACTATACCAAGGATCCATCTTTCCTGAAATATGGTGCAAACTCTTTTTCTGCATTTCGGTACCAAGAGAAAGTTGTCTGGATGTAATAAGTTTTATCTTTTAATTGGAACCCCAAGAGGTCTGCAGCATCTTTGGGGAGACTGAGGTCTCTCAATCATTAAGTTCATCCAGAGATAATGACTGTGGATCATTGGCTGAACACGTTGGGACAAATTCTTCATCATCTACTTCAGCACTTTCTTCCTCTGAGTGAGTGTCTGCATATTCAAGACCATCAGGTGCAGTAGGGACTGGTAGATCGGGTCCATGTGATACAGGTCTTATTGCTGATGGAGGATTTGGATAAACAATTTCTGATTCTTTTTGCTGTAACCGTGAATTGTGCAGGAATAAAAATAACAACAGGGCTACCTGTCATCTGAGCCAGGTAGACTGTAATAATACTGTTAGACGTAAAAGACTATTGTGTATCCATCCTGGATGACTCCCAATGCTGTCTGAGTGACACTTGAACTCAGGTTGTGACCCTGACATATTTTAATAATAGCTTTTCCTTCTACAATCATATTTTCTGAGATTTGAGATTTGACACAGACAGACACACACAGACACATTTCGTACAAATATAATTGTCATTGACTTTATCTACCTGTGACTCTAAACAACTTTAATTAATAACTTTTGCTTCTACAATCAATACTTTCTGAGATTTGAGTTTTCAACACAGACAGACATACATAGAAACATTTCGTACAAAAATAATGACCATCCACTTCACCTTCCTGCCTCAGTTGTTACTATGATTTTTGGGTTCCCTCAGTATCATCAAAATACCAAAAGCAAGAGCCTTCTTTTTTGTCCATTATCTTAGTTCCTCAGCACAAAGAGAGCACACTGTAAGGGACCCACTTTTAGTCCTGGTTGCCGAGTTTTATTCCAAAGTAGGCCTATTAAATTTTTTAAACAAAATCTGTTATGTTCTGTCTATGTTTTTTTACTAGGACTGTTCACACAACTTCTAGACGTCAAAATATGATTGTTAATAGTACAACATAATATTAATTAATCTCTAAAGATAAAAAAAAAAACTTTTAAAAATATTACTACTTCAGTAAATCACCACTGTTTTCAATAAATATCACTCTGAGGAAAAAAAATCACTCCACTGAAAGTAATTTATGAATGCACTAGTCAGCTAAAAGTCACGCAGAGATAATATGTTTGCCGCACTCCAGTACTGATATCTCTCATCACTGGTATGTGTTCCAGCTATGTTCGGGCTTATTATGAAATAAAGTAACTGTGTTGTTTTAAACATGAATGTTAATAACAGAAAATACTAAATTCAGAAATACTGTAATTGTAATAAAATATCCATATTTAAATAATTATGCAAAGTGACAAAATAAAGCTATAATTGAAAACTGAAAAAAAAAAAGATTCATAATCAAAAAAAATTTATTTTCACTTTTTAATTCATCTCCCAAATCTATATAAAAATCACATGAAATAATCAAAACAATATTTTCAATGTATACCTGAAATATCAACGGTGTACAGCATAAAACGGCTAAGTGACTTCATGAAAGATGACTTCGTTCTCAAATGCAAATTGCTGCACTTACACGATGTATCTCTGCCAATCTCTGCCGAGATATTGTAGCTGGACTTGTAGAACGATAGACACACAATCAGAACTCAGGTTGTAAAACACTTCCAACAACGACAGGCTACTTTATTATTTTAGAGGAGGTTCGTGCTAACCTCTTGGTGTCTAATTACTTTCTGAGTCTCACTAATTTTGTTGGGATTGAGATAAGGGGGAATCAACGTGTACCAGGTGCCATCACGTTATGCTCTGTTAACGAATTTTCTGATCGATATATAAAAAGAGCTTACTCAGAGTTCCCAGTCATATTCTACACTTTTTGCAATAGGAAGCAGGTCAGAGCTCAGCATATTCATGACAGCAGCTCAGCAGAAAACATTTCAGCAATTGCACCACACAACAGCTATGCAGCTAGACACATTTATTTTCATACATATTGCACACAAACTTGGTAATGAGTTTATTTCATACCAACGTACAATGAGTTAACACAGCATTACAGCCACCTACAGATTATTATATTCAACTGAGGAAATCCGTGTAATAGTGAAGAGAGAGAAACTGTCTTCATTAACTCTTTATCACCATGACATCATTTCTCCTGTCTTCCCTCAAGTGATCCTGTTTAACAAATAAAAAACCTATGATAGCAAAGGAGTTGGAAACCCCTTCCATTAACTCATTCATCAATGACAGCATTTATGTTTTAATTTCTCAACCTCCAGCCCACTGTGTACTCGCTTAAGGAGATTTAATGTAGGATATATCTAATTTATGATCTCTCCATTCTCTAAGATGGTGCTTTTTTCAGACAATTTTCTTAACCCTGGGAGAAATTTTTGACTGGGAGGAGTTAGACGAAGCATACATTAACCCCTTCATTACTAAGGGATTACATTCAAAAGCTGAATAAAATCGTCTGGCATTCGAAAGAGTGGAATACAGCTGAGGCTCTCGGCCAAAGGGGTTTTCCTGTAGTAAAACATACATATTTGTTTAATCATCGGTATTGCTAACCAAGACAATTGTTATTATTTCTCTTTAAGCAACAGACTCGACACAGGTCAAGAAAATCGTTTCAAAGTTTCTTTAGTCCAACGACAACACATTAAAAAAGGCCCGATTCCCAGCAGCCATCACGCGTTGTAATTGCAGTTGGACAATACTCGTTTTTTTTTTTTTTTGTCCTCTGACAGAACTGCACCACTTCCACAGTTTGAATGACAAATCGTAGTTGCATGAAATTCCATGAGTCTAGTTATGGGGTAGGAATGGTTAGGTTACTCGTCAAATCGAACTAGCTATGTAACAAAAGCTTGGCCATGAAATGAACTTTTTTTTTTAAATAACAGAACAGAGGAAGGAAAAACAAATTGAAAAAAAAAACATACACCAGATTACTGGTGTCCTACATTCATGAAATATCTGTAATAGACTTAAACAGCTGTAGGTTGAAGTTTGGAGGGAAACAAATCCGAGGAAGCGAGTTCCAGAGAGATGCAGTTCGGGGAATAAAAGAATTCTGATAGGCGTAAGTTCTGCAATATGGCTATGTGGCATTTCAGTCATGAGCGCTGCCGGATGCCCGTGTAGACGAGGGAAGGCATGGAGAGGTGGCACAATGGACGCAACTTCGTCTGAGCATTTGCCATAAAAATATCTGTAAAATAATGCAAGAGAGGCAACATTCCTTCTTACTCGTAGAGGAGGTAAATTATTTGTAATAGCAGGGTTATTAATAATTCCAACAGCTTTCTTCTGAATTTTGTCTAGTTGTTTTAATGCAACATCTCCACATCCATTCCACAAGGTAGAGCAATATGCAAGCTGAGAGTGCACATAACTCTTGTAAATTATAGCTATCTGCTCGTCAGTGAAGAAGTTACGGACTGTGTATAATAATCCAAGTTTCTTTGAGGCGGTTTTAGCAAGTGATCTGACATGAGAGGTCCAGATGAGGGCGCTGTTAAGTGAGAGAATTTCAATACTTTTGGAGACGGGAATATTAGTAGTATTGAAGGTAATATATGAATCAGGCAATATCTGTCTATTAGTAAACTGTATATATTTGGTTTTACTAGTATTGAATGGAACAAGGTTGTTTTGTCCCCATTCACTGATCA
>JAGKTI010035796.1:0-11187 GCA_018397915.1 Birgus latro | reverse complement strand
GTCACTTCTTACTGCTTTTCTTTCCTTTACAGGTGGCTTTACATTGAGTGACAAGCCAAATGGTTTCCTGTAAGCCAAGAAACCATTTACAACGCTGGGTGGTAACCATATAACCAAACCATATGTGCTCCCTACGTGCAAGTGGGTTGGTGGAGGGTTTGTGCCCCTCCCCGTAAAATAAATAACTCAAAGTCAAATGGCCACCCCTTACGGGATTATGGTGTCTGGCAATAGATAGATAGAGATAGTGTATGTGAATCAACCGAATTTAACCTTCAAACCAGTCGCAAATACAGTTTCCAAGTAATGCCCCCCACAGCTCTAAAGATAGTTTTTGGGAGTAAGGGAGCACGGCGTAAAGGGTAAATTTCCGAAAGAAATGATGGTAAAAATAGACCTATCTCTCTCTCTCTCTCTTTCACACACACACACACACACACCCAGCCTTGCACTTAGATCGGTCTATTATGAGCTCTCAGCTCCCTTCCGGGAGGGTAAAAGCTAACGATCGCGACCATCAAGTGATCCTGACCGACCCGGTGATTTACAAACATACACACAATCTTATCAGACCCCCAATATTAACCATCTTATCGTATTTCGACCCATCAAAATGCAGAACCTGTATATTACTTGCTGTTTTGCGACAAAAATGTTGGCAGAAACAGATCAAATCATAATAAAAGTCATCCTAAGTGGGGAGTTGTGCCCCCCAGACCCCCCCAAACGGACATTACCATCACATCTCGTTCAAACCTAACCATCAAAAGGTAGAAGTCGTACCTTCTTAAAGATTCTAGCGTCCATGATGACGTCTTCTTTAATTTCTTTAATTACACGGTATTAACGGTTATGACAGCAGAACTCTTAATAACACTCCGTGATAGGGAAGTCAATTGTTGCATCGCCTTCCTAGAAAATTTTCTTCGAATGAACAGTAACTGTGCGTACAGCCATCACTTTCGCCAGTCATTTTTTAATGATTTCAGAGTTCTGGAGGCGTGGCTGCTTACGCAAGTGACGTGCTGCTTAAGTTTGTGTCACGTGACTCAAAAGACGTGCTCAAATTGACTTCTCTGCTTCAATATGATTGGCCAGCTCATATGCCTTGTGTGTACGCCATTGCCTCTCAGTTTGTGCCTCCTTTACATGTGAAGGTCGGATTAAAAAGTTGCGTACTGCAGTTACTGTTCACCTGCATCAAATACTTATACTGAAAAACGTTAGTTGAAGATGTGACCTATAAACTGTCAACAGCAAATTTCTTAATTATTGGTTGTCCAAAACGGCCCTGTCATATATCATCTTTCTCTTTCATATCCAAGAATGGGATGAGGTTGGGTGGATAAAAAAAAAAAAAAGTATCAAAGTCTGTTCGTGACGCAGTTATAATTAGATGAAAGCAGCATGCCCGGTGAATGGCCGACAAAAAACATCGTCCCCGAATTCTCACACACTGTATATACCTTACCATCGGCATATTTTTATATTTTTCTTTATAAATACGCTTCACATACTCGCACACCTGCCAGATGGTCAATCCGCCGTATGTAAAGTTAAAAACGTCATATACGACCAGAAAATTATACAAAATTTTCGGGTAGCCAAGACACAGGTGGTGTGAGCGTTGTGGCGGCAGCATGAAGCATTTCTAAGCATTACACCTCCGCTCAGAAGACATCCACCTCCGTCACATACATTCCCAAAAGTTGTTTACTACCTAGCAAACCGTCGTTTATCGAGATTAACGCTATACAAAACCGGAATACAGTAAAAGCTTACAGGTAGCCTAGCGCAATAGTTGGTGGCGGCGTCTGTATCACCTGCACCCCGAATTTTGGAAAAACACACATCAAATATACTCTAACAAATATCATATGGTTTCCTGCAACTCTTACCTTGTAAAATCGAGAAACACGAACAACAATGGCAATAACTGCAATTAAACAGCTTAAAACTTCAGAATCCGACATTCCGTAACAAGTCATTGAACTAACGTCACCAGTTCACCACTCCTGGCGGCTGGCTAGCCGCGTTTGGCGGGAAAACTCAAATGAATTTACGATATCCGTTACCGTTATTTGTGCATATGAAACATCATCAATATGTTGTGGTATTTATGTAATATACTTCAGTGCTAATAAGATATTAATTACATACAGAACAATAATGTGTAGCATACAAAATATAGGTAAGAGATACGAAAATTTCCTAAACTCACGGTTGTGCGGGATCTCTTCCATCGTCTTCCTCTCGACTGGTGGTCATCGGCCCTCCTGAAAGCAAGGACACCTTCCTTCCTAGCAGAAAAACTTAACAATCATTATACAAATTTAACTTGACCTAAATATGTCATGTATCTATCTTGAATACTGACTTAATGCAATGGACCAACACTAGAATGATGCTAGTCATGAAGATGCTGTGGAGCCGCAGTATTGTATTTCTGCAACTGAGCTAGATGAAAAAGGCCGCAAAAGGACGAAAATCATGGGACGAAGGTAAAAAAAAAAAAAAAAAGTATAGGTGCCACTGAGACTACGGTGGCCATGGTAGGCTTGATTTGCTCTGTCATGATCTAAATGGCAATAGTATTTCATTCCAGCTAATGCCAATTACACCACTAGCCAGGTGTGAGTATTGTGGGCCTAAAATACTGACCCACAGAACAAGCTTACAGTAAATATATGAATTTTGCATCCAGATAAGTTGAAGGTATAGATATTCGTCAGTCTCGCCTCATTATCCTCCTCTCAATCTTTGAAGGTAGCTTATCTTATCGTAGTTTTTGTGATCCAAGCTCCATTTGATACCAAGGGTAGAGATTAACACTGGTCTATTTCCTGTCTGACTTGATAAACAAATCGATTATGGGTAAAATTATAATAGATTTATAAACTTTTCAGCACGGACAAGAGGAGGGCAATTTTTTCCCTTTTCTTTTCTCTTAAACCAAAATTTTTTTTTTTTTTTTTTTTTAAATAAGGTGGACAAGGAAAGAGGTGTACTGAACTGTCTATATTCTGACTGCGAAGAAAATGTTCGTCAGCGAGAACAAGGAAAGAGGAGTGCTGAATTTCCCGTGTCAATAGTTCTCCCTGTGCAAGCATCCTAAGTAAAAAAAAATATGGACCTTTTCGCATGAAGGACAAAGATTGGGAGTGCTGAATTTCCAGTATCCACTTCTTCCTGTAAAAACAAAAGCTGTAACAAATTATGGTTCTTTTAACAGGAAGGATAAAGAAAATGGAGTGCATGATTTCCTGTCTTTAATTTTCCTGTAAAAAAACAGATTTAAAAAAAAAAAAAACTTTTAGCTGGAAGGACACGGAAAGAGGAATGCGCTGAACTTCCAGCATCCCTAATTCTTCCTGCAAAAATAATATTGATTGAAAGAAAAGTATTGTTCTTTTAGCCAAAGTCACTGAAGGGATGCTGAACTTCCTGTCCCTATGGTTCCGCCTGTAAAAACAATGGCAGTTACAAGGAACTGATCCCAATTATCTTCCAGGAATCGCACCCCATCCGTACAACTCACCATTAGTAGGCATTACAACACACCTTTCGTTACACACACACACACTGCCACCAATCACTGCTTACCACGTTCAAGTGAAACTTAAAAGACAGACAATTGTGGACCATCATACGCCTATCTACACGTCTTTTACCTTAATTGGACCCATACTTTCATTTAAAAAAAAAAAAAAAGTTATAAATCAGAAGCCCCCTTTGAGGTGTAGGGGCCCACAGTTAGTCTTCCGTAATCCAGTGCTTTAAAGTTTTGATAATCTTAAAAAAAAAAAAAAAAAAAAAAAAGTCACCACCATGCAGGGCTATTACTCTGACTTGAGCGTCTAACAACTAGACCATCACATTCGGGTAACTACAGTATGTCATTAAGCTTTTATTCCTATTACTAACCCTTTGAAATCATGAGACATCCTTCCAGTGCATAATGTAGCTGCTACCTGATGATTTCTTTCTTCCTTTCTTTTCATCTCAGGAAGGGTCTATTACACCTACATGGTGCTCGAGTGAAGCATTCATGTGGTGGCATCAATGTACCTAGACGGACCCACTACACGGTTGAACAATGTCCGACTCCCTCCCTATCTCCTCAAAGGATGATTACGGACTGCTGTCCACTGGGATCTTGTTTGGCTGCGCATGGGGCTGCAACAGTAATAGCAACAATACTGTATTAAACCTATACCTAACCCCTCCATGTCAAAATGGCTATCCTAAGCTGAATCAAATACAGCAGTCTGAAGATGGCCCAATGGGTTAACACAAATCCTTCTACAAATATATAAATAGAGGTACAACTAAACAGTTACCATGCACTTATTCAATATACTTGGTTCCTCTAGCACTCCTGTTTTGTAAATACTACGTCACACTAATAACCAATCCCATAAAAAAAGGAGTCTAATCTAAGGCTAAGCTACCAAAGTCTGGTACATTTAAGGCCAGATGATCAGTCTCCTTCCCATGATGGCATTACATGACTGAAAAAAACCCAGTCACCTCTTAAACAATCCTATTCAAGGCAGCCACTCTGGATGGAGTAATCAAACCACAAGACCACCTGACATCTGCATGTTAATATATCTAAATCCTGCTAGGTATACTTGTGTAAATAAAACTTCCTAACACCACAAACAAGGGGGGGAAGAGGTGGAAATACAGACACTGATACTTCTAAAAGCACGATAGTTAGGGCTATAAACTTGTAGGCTTACAAGGCTTTCTGGGATCTCTTCCTTACCAGTTCATTTCTACAGGCAGCATGACAATATTGTCTTGTATCCTATTTATGCAGGCTTTATCCAAAGTAAACATATACACTCAATCTGCAACAGAATATTCAGGTGCGAAGTGAATAATAAATCATTACAGAATGGGTGACCAAAAAAAAAAAAAAAAAAATCTTTACCAACTCTGCAGTTTTAATAAGACAGCCCCAAGTAATAGACAATATCAAACCCACTGAAAATGTACCAAAATCCCTCTCAGTCAGTGTGCCCAAGCTCTCACAACTGGACAAATCTTGCATGTACAATACTATATCAGTCTATATAATTACAGTATGTGTTTCATACATTACACAACAATTAATGGTTCTGAATGAATAATGAATGCACTGTATAAATTTCCAGAGTGCTCCACAAGTAGAGTGCTGGACCTTTCTTGCATGGGTGGGAAAGTAAGGTAATACTACAGCTGGGAATGTGCCTCAACTGATCTTGATAATAATACAGTCCTGTACTTCACACCATCCAATCAGTGTACAGGCAGACCTCTTTATAAGTATGGAAAGCATTGCTAAATATTACATACTTGTTCCATACAACTAGAACTAGCATATCAGTTTTGTTAACAATGTGTGTTGGAGGACATGTTCATGTAATGGCATTAATACAGCTAGGCAGCTCTGCAACCCAGTCATATAAACTTCACAACTCCGTTTATCCACCTGAAAGAGGGATGGGGCACTGCCAGAGAAGGGCAACTTCAGTCAGCAATCCACTGGGTTTATATTTTATAGGAACCTGAGGCTACAACTACTACAAGTTTGCTCTAATGCTTTAATAGGCAACTACTCTGTATTAATGTAGGACTTCTGCATAAAAACATGTAAAAAACAAGACATCATATAATGAGAACTTCAGTACAGTACTTCACACTGTCCCTTTTGTTGTCATCAGCAAAAGTTCAGTGACATTAACCTACTGGCACTGCATACTGCACTGCATAGTTTTCATTCCTCCTCGAACATCACAGAGTATCCTTCCTTCTCATACTCTTATTGTGTGATTTATAATCCTATTATATCAGAATTAACAACAATGAGTACAGTATCTTTCCTTTTATTTACTTGCTGTATGATTCATACTGCTTGTATATCAAAACCAACATCAAAGAGTATCCTTCCTTCCCACATTCTTTTGTTGTCTGGTTCATATTACTATCTATCTATCTCTATTTATTGCCAGACGCCTTAATCCCATAAGGGGTGGCCACAAACAAATTGCCTCCATGTCGGTCTGTCCCCTGCCATTTCACTGGCCTGCTCCCAGCTCACACCCTATTACTATTATATCAAAATCTGCCATGTAACACTTTTCATTGCCACAGCCAGCTGGGAACTGACAGCAAACCTTTGATAGCACCTATGACTCCAACAACTATATCCAAGTTTGTAATCTCATGTACTGCACTATCATCACAGAAAAAGGGACAAATCACACCACACAAAAAGTCACTTGATAATGTTCAGTTTTACCAAAAAGATCCCCAACCCCCACCCACAACCACACAAAAAAAATATCAGTATATTGTATATTTAAAAGATATATATCAACACATAAATCAAACATGTGCTCAGGTAATCAGACTCTCTCCCTCTCAATACAGTCAGCCCTACATATTTGCAGGCTTGCCACCTGCAGTCTAATAAACCATCTTAAAATAAACTTTAAACATGTCAGTTTTCACATCTGATGACTCTACAAAGGGCTTCTGGGTAATTACAATTAAATTGTGGTCACAGGAGCTGTCTTGGAGAGGACCAATTATTTGCAAAAATTTGTAATGTGTGGGGAAGCTTTTAACATACCCCCTGCATATATGAAGGACCAACTGCGTGTTTAAAAAGGGACTGGCAATCTGTAGGTGAGGCTGGTGACTTTTATTTTTTTCCCTTTGTTACAGGCAATGAATGGCACAACTTCTTAAGGGAAGAATGCTTCAGCCTATAGCATTCACCAAACTGCAAAAATCCCGATACATTGATCTGTTTTTAAGTGATATGTACTACCATTCTAGTGTGAAAAATACCCAGATATAATAATAATAATATTAATATTTTGAAAAATGACATATAATTTTAAAAAATACAATTAAAAGTCATACATTTTGAAAGATGATACAATGAAAAACTAAAATGAAAAAGAAAGTCTTTGGTAATTATAATCTATGTAGCTTGTAAAGGAAATATGTACCTCTTGCTTTGCCATATTCTAACCCATTCACTCCAATGATGTGGCTCTTATTATAATTAGGCTACCACAAGATTACAGTACTTTATTCAACTTTGGACAACCTGTAGTAGTGAAGAGGGTTATTATTTTGAATTCTATATGTAACTCCTCCAGTTCAAGAAGTCTCTCCTAACCTGAAAAAACATCAGGAAAGAGCAAGACAAATAAAAAACACATCATTGGATTGATATGGCTAAACTATTTTCTCCACACAAAAGTGGCATGAAATTCAACTCCAAGTGGTAGGTGAACCAAGGCTGATGAGACCCAGAATCCCAACACTACTGCTTACTGTGTCCAATGGCTTGAGATATCTGGGCCTGTATCCATAAACACTCCTAATCCATGGGTGGGATTCTCTGACATATTTATGATCGACTTGTCATAACCGTTTTTTTGTTTGTTTTTTATGGGAGGAACTACAGGTACTGGAAGATTCTACACTCTCCTAGCTTTGTCCTTCCTGAGTAAGAGAATCACGGTTATGACAGGCAATCGTTCGTAAATATGTTCGAGATTCCAACTCCAGTATTCTCAACAGCTTAGGGGACTTCCCAGCATTCTTACTAACCAGTTTATTACCATATCTGTCATGTTAAAATTCTATTTAGTGCTATTTTTGCAAACTATTTCAGTATTCTATGGATATGAAATAAGTAGAAGAGAATATCATGGTGTAACATACAAAACAGTTTGCTAAGGTGTAAAAACAAATCCTGAACTGAAGAGAATACTGGTCCTAAACTTAAGACCCATGCCTGTCTGGACCTAAGACCAAATACTGTACTATACCCTGTTCACTGAGCTTAGATATCTGGGTCCATATTTATACACTTCTAAGTTTCTTTGTTAGAGTATTAAAGTGACAACTGAGAACAATTCAGCAATCTGTAATAAGTTAACTTGTGTTTAAGATTACTTGAAAATACATGACTTCAAACACAGCTACTAAACACATCACAATCATTTTACAAGTAATAATAGTGTGAAAAATTATGAAAAGCAAAATGATTCTGAGTCTTGTAAATCCTATAAACTGGTTAAGGTCTTTTATATATATATTTACTCCAGAACCAACAGATGCTAAAAGGTTGGTGTTCTACCTGGATGTGAAGCATCTGTTTATAGACTGTAAAACTTTTCCACTGGCACTGGTAAGGGACACCTTCACATGCTGGCACTAATATGACCAGCTGGCTCCATTACCTGGTTATACAAATGTCCCTCAACTATCACCCCAAAAAAGGATGATGAACTGCAAGAGAAGGGCATCTTCAGCCTGCATTTCACCAGGTTCATCTTTGGACAAGCCTGCAGCCACAAGAACAACCACATTACACTCTTCTCATTACAAATGAAAATTACTGCTAAGATGCACAGCCACTTTAAAACTATAATATTAAGGCAAAGGAAGTAAAAATTAGCACTTGAAAATCATATTGCCGCCAAAAAAACGTTAAAAACTGTTATTAAATATATCAGTGAAATTTTTAACAGCCAGTTTAAATCAATTATTTTTTAAGAGCAAGAAAGACCAACTACAAACGTAGTATTGCTGTAAAACAGAAACTAGGATGAAAAGCTACATGCTACATTCCCAGCACATACGTATATATTCACCAATCATGAGTGTTGTTCAGTTTGCCAAGATATCTACGATAAATGAATAGGGTACAGTATCATATGATAAACTTCTATTAGCCATTCCCCTACTTATGAACTCCTATTTGGACCAGTGATGTCTACTTTTAGCCTCGATATCTTCAAAATATTTTATTCATCGTGTGACCTCTTGTGTTTCAAGGGATTAATGAATGCTATGTCTAACGCCTCAGCAGGTCCATAAGTCTATCCTGAACTTATATAGTAGCAGTTAGAGGTGGCAAAAATAAAATTAAATATACATCACCAGAATGAAGGGATTAATTAGAATAAGGGATTAATTAGAACCAAAGGTTGGTTTATGACTCAAAAAGTTTGTAAGTTAAAGTTCATGACTACCTAAGGACAAATGTGTACAGATCATTGGAACATTATGAACCCATGTTGAAACTCACATTCTGTTGCTGCTGTATCAAGAGAAGGCTGTTACTCGAAAGTTCATAGGCAGAGGGGAAAAAACTCTACTGTACTGTGGTGTGTCACATCACCTGAAAATCACTGTTCTATCTACCATCCACTCCTGATTGCTCCATCAAGAGCATAGAGACTCAGGGCTAAGTTACTAATCCAGACATTTAAGGCAAGCGGCCAGTCACTGGCCACCAAGTGACATTACGCAAACAGTAAAGCCGAACAATCCCTTAGATGTACATCCCTACAGGCCACATCCAGAAGGTGTGTCTTAACCTACTACACCAACAGGCCTTGCTATTAACACAAATGATTCTAGTTAGCCATGTTTTCAATTAGGTCAGTATGACAGGTGTTACAAGAACATATGCTGTCCTTTCCCACCCCCTCCCTCCCTCCCTCTAGCAGTCTGTAACAACACATCTTGATGAGGTGAAGTTCCATTCAGCCCTTCATTCTAATGACACACCTTATACAGTAAGTCTTCATTATATGCTAATGATGTGCTAAAGGTACTGGCGAAGGATATCTTCATTCAGTGGCACTGACATAAATAGGAAGCTTCTCTGTCCAGCTATAGAAGCACCCCTCAATTCCTTTCCAATTCCCACACAAGAAAATGGCAGACATCAAGAAAAGGCCAAAATCAGTCTGCAGTCCACTGGCTTCACAAACAGATGAAGATGGGTCACACTGACATGTTAAAAAAAAAAAAAAAAAAAAAAAAAAAAAATTCATACATTTGGTCTGGTAAATTGAAGAAAAAAACACCAATCAACTTTACAGGTTGCAATGGAACTTCCACCCATTCACTCCAATGATGCATTTTTCATTTTGTTCTTGCCACCTTTAGACAAAATTTTCAGCTTAGGAGAGACTTTCTGAACTGGAGAGGTTAGCTACAGCCTTCATCTTCCCCTTCACTACAAAAGGTCTCTCCGAAGTTGAATAAAGAGTTCTGGCAACGGCAACCATAAACTGATAAAAATGTCAATGGATTCTAGGGCTTAACAGTTTTCATTCACCTTACTGCAGACTCATAGCAAAAAGGAACATAAAAAGAAAAAGGTAGCACATGATGAAGACTTTCTGTGTGGTATCATTCCTATCACCAGATGATTTATTCAGAGATTTTTCAAACTAAGGGGGCAGGATTTAGTGTTCATTAACCCCTTGAAAAGGAGAGGTCTTTCCTAAGCTGAATAAAATCATCTTTAGATACAGTCACTCTTCCATATTATCGTGTTTTTTATTTGCAAATTTGGTTACTTTATTCACACATTTAATGATACCTCAAAATCAGTGGTTTAAAGTGTATTTTGAAATCAACCTTTAAACCATCTCAAAATAATCTTCAAGCAAGTACTGTAGATTCTAACATCTGATGATGATTTGGGTGCTGCAATGCAAAGGGATTTTATACAATCATAAAGTTATAACTCCACAGGACCTTTTTATTTCTTTGGGAGGTGGGAGAATTATTCATCAATCATGGGCAGGTCTGCAATACACTTTGAAAATATGGAAAGCTGATTGTAATGAAAACAAACCTGAGCAAATCTCTGGACTGAAGGGGTTAAAAGGATGAAACAAGGCAGCACACAGCACTGCACGAACCCAGCCTGGGGTGCACAATTAACCACATCTGCATCTTAAAACAAGCACCACCCACTACTGATACTCTCTGCTCAGGTGCATCTTCTTATAAGCAGCATTTTCTGACATCTTTTTATTTGCTAGTAAGTCCTCATTAAATTGAAGAAACACTGTTAAAGTTTCATTGCTACCTAAAAAGTTGACTGAAGTTTCCTTTTACAGAAGCAATAACATACAACTGATGGAGCAATGCCTTCATGTATTGTGAGGGTCAGGATATTCAAACATTCCTTGACTCATTCCCTATTCCCTTAAAGGGAGATGGTGTACTGCTGGAGATGGGCAACTTCAGCCAGCAGTCCACTGGGTTTGGATTTAATATCAATGTGGCTTGCATCAGTAACAAACAAGATAATGCTGATGCGCAACATCCATAATAAACCGGAAATGAAGAGGTGTTATGATATCTACT
>JAGKTI010035794.1:0-11187 GCA_018397915.1 Birgus latro | reverse complement strand
TCCATTCTTAAGCTAAGTAAAATCGTTTGAAGGTAAAAGGAATTAAAAAAAAAAAAAAAGGCGCTGTCAAAAGGAAGAGGTTAAACTTCGAGCATCCCATTTGGGCTTTCTGTCTAACCCTCATCCTTTTCTTTTTTCCTTTTTTCTTGCTCTCTCTCTATCCTCAGTATCCCCACCTGCCAGCCACTTGCCAACACCCGCCGCCTTAACTGCTCTTTCTTCTTGCCTACCCCTCTACCCCTGACACACACTTGCTCCACCTGTATTACTTCCTTTTCCGACATTAGTACCTGTCTTGCAGAGTGTTGTGTTCTTAACAGGAAACTTTTTTATTTACTTATTTATTCGGCCAGCCAGTCATTTATTATTTATTTTTATTTATTTACCCTTTACTATTGAGGAAATATATACCCAAGTTAAGTTATAATTTTAAGTCATTATAACCACATTCGCAATAGCCCTGTGAAGTGTCCTTTCTCGTGCTAGTACATTATCGCCACCACCAGCTAGCGTCACCTCCCCACCACCAACCATGTCCCGTAACTTCATTCATTCCAGCAGATATACCTCAAATATACCCCTAATTTACGCCAAATAATATACATCCGAACCACCTACTGTGCCCCGTAACTTCATTCATTCCTACAAGTATATCAAAAACAGCGCCAGTTAAATCTTTACAGCTGTGTCAAGTATTCATGGCAGTTGTGTGTACAAAAATAAAAAATTCACCACTAATGCTCCAAGATATTCTTGTTTTTTTTTTAATATCATCAGAGGTTGAGCATTTTTTCATTTTTACCTGGGATAACATGGGTGTGAAGGGGAGGCTTAGCTACATATTCTGACATTCTTGTATCATTGTTACTTCGGCATTTCAGTTATAGTTCTTTCCCCTTTTCCTGGCCCAGTTTTTCGTCCTGCTGCTGCTTATTTCACTTAAGTCATAGGCAGAAAAAGACTTCCTTGCTGCCCTACATCCTTTCCATAGCACTTCTTACTGACTAGCATCATTTTATAGTCTTAATCTATTGCTACAACTCAGCAACCAAGATGGAGAGATGACAATTTTAGGTCAATTAAAAGTGGAAAAAGTACATCCTTTCCATAACACTTCTTCATGATTAGCACCATACTCTAGTGCTAATCTCTTGTTATAGCTAGGCATTCAAGATGAAGAGATAACAATTCTAGGCCAAGTTAAAGTGAAAAGAGCGTAGAAATTGTCAGCCCTCTCAACTCATGCTACTGCCACCAATATATATTAAAGTACGCTAAGAATGTCAGGTGTACCAACTGTCAGACCACCACTACACATCAGTGCTCTCCCAGATTCAAACGTTGCCTACTTTATTCACAGTCAGCAGTCCCTTTACAGTCCCGAACACGTGTCAGGAACGAATTTATCTCACCAATTTAATCAGTGATAATTAGGAGGTTTGCATTCCCGTTTCGTACAGCCATGAGCAAATAATTCTTGGTCGGCATTGTGTCCTGCCTTCCATATTTCTCATTCCTGCCCCAAATGTCAGCGAGTGTTCTACCTTCTCATAGTCTTTTGGTGTGTCCATATTTCAGTCACATCAAAATACTTCAAGTAATATCTTCCATTTCCACAGCCGGATGAGAAGTGCAGGGGAATTTACTCATGGGTGTACCTTCAGACTTTATAAAGGAAGTTTTTATAAAGGGAATATCAACCACGACTTTACCCTCTGTTGTCTATACCCACTGTCAGTCTAATAGCCAAGTGTGGCCATCAGAAATACTTACTGACCCTTTATATTCATTACTTTATACTGAGACACAAAATACATTCATCGAAATCCCAAGAGTTATATAAATCGTCTGGCGTTTGTTATAATAGAATCCTAGACTTGTGGGCATGAGAGGGTGGATGGTAGCGGCATTAGCACTCAGACTTCTGTGACTAACTCTCACATGACTATAACTGCATGACCTTAGCAGAAATAATAGCGAAGACAAGGCCATGGAACAGAATAACAAAGAAGATCAGACCATGGAACAAAATTATAGAGAAAACACGACCACGAGAGAATTAATGGCCACTCAGCCTTCCATGACTCATTCTTATCTCACAGCCTCCCTATTGGCACGACGCAACACCTCTCACTGAAGCGTTCACCATCACAATCCTATCTGCTGACTCGACCTTCATCTCAGTACCACGTTGTGAGGTTAAGGCGACTTCTTTCACCTCTTGATTTGTGATTCCGTTTGTATTCGGGCTCGTTAATATTTCCTCTTTACGTTGTTACACCCGGGCACGAAATAGGTCGCAGCGGGTGTGACGTTTTGCTTGGTGTGTGTGTGTGTGTGTGTGTGTGTGTGTGTGTGTGTGTGTGTGAACAAAATAACTCAACCAGTTTTGACCCAATTTTAGTAAAACTTAGTGGAAAAGTAAAATGGAAGACGAGGATGAAATTTGTCGATTTTTAGAACATTCAGTCAACGTTAACTGGACAGTTTTTATTCGATTTAGATCAAACCCCCGAAATTTGGTGGAAGTGTTGAGGGTCAGGCAAGGATGCAGTAATTCGTTTTCGAGAAAATTCAGTCACAGGCCAAAGCCACAGCTGTAGGAAGAGGGTGTTGCTTTCTCTGAGTGCGCTTTGTGTGTGTGCGTGTGTGTGTGTGTTTGTAATCGATAGAGTGCGTAAACATATTCTAAGAGAATATTCATCCTGTCTGTCGTGGTGTGATTCCCTGAGCAAAATAAAATATCTGGCGTTAGCTGGAAAAAATGACAAAGTTTATTTATTGGGACTAAAATTTTATCACACAATTGAATTCATAAGTGTGGCACAGTGGGTGATACATTATGTAGAATATGACAAAAGTTATGATTTTTGTAGGTCATAGGACATCTAGCAAAACCGACCAAAACAAACTGCTGGTAATGATCAGACTGTAGTACTACCTAGGCATTCTTTCTGTATATATAAAAGCTGGTACAAGGAACTTCTGAATTCAACTGTGCCATAGGCAGAAATAAACTGGTAAGGCAGAGAATAAGTCCCGTTGGCACCGTGAAGGCATGAAGGCCTGTAAGCTGGCAGGGGGCCGTGTGAGAATGCCAGTGGTGTTGATAGTGCCAGGTACACCACACCACACAGGTTGTTAATGTGGCCTGACAAGAGACCAAGGTAAACTGCTGATTTAGAGCCAACACTCTGTTAAAGGATCCGCGTTGCTGGCGTGTTCATCTCGCCATCTACCTGTGGATTGTGTCAAGAATTCAAGGCCCAAGTTGTGGTAGACAAAATGAATGGATGATGACAATACGTTCTTTCATGTACCTGGAAATGTTTGCGCCCTGTTGGTTCAGCCGATGACTCACACGAAAATGACACAGTCACATACAATCTCTGACACGTACATAGCTATTACAACGCTTTGACTTTCATTCTCATTTCTCTTTCTATAGACACCTCTGCCCATTCTTGCTTTACCATCGTGGGGAAGGGTTACTACTGGCTATAATTCTTCATCCGAGGAGGAGTCCAGTCCTTTAATAAGCCCCATATTATTGTTATGTTCCTTTCACTTTGTTATCCCAGTCAGGAATAGAAATTACGGAGTACGGTTAAGAGAAATAAAACTTAAAGGAGAGGAAAAGACCTGTAGCAGTCCAAATGAAGCCCACTTACAGGTCCGGACCTCCCCTCAGAAGGAAAGTATGCTGGCGAGGCACGAAAGAGGTGTCCGAATGGAGAGTGATGCATTTGAAAATGTAGGTGTTGCTGTGGCTACGTTTGTGTCGAAGGAGTGAGGCAGTGTGGGGGACAGGCAAGAGGGAACAGGCAGGGTGGGGGTAAGGCAGGGTGGGCACTGAAGTAGGATGAGGGGTGAAGCAGGATGAGGGGGCCGGGTGAGGGGTGAGGCAGGGTGAAGGGGTGAGGCAGGGTGAGGGTTGAGACAGAGTGAGGAGTGAAGTAGGAGGGGGGGGGTGAGGCAGAACGAGGAGTGAGTTAGGGTGAAGAGTGAGGTAGGGTGGGAGGTGAGGCAAGGTGAGGGGTGAGACAGAGTGAGGAGTGAGTCTGCTGTGTATATGCCATTTCTGCATCTCTGGTAGAATCCACAAGGTGGGAACACATAATGAAAGAACGTCCTGCCAATGAGTTCAGAGTCATCCTAGGTACCTGCGACTCCCCCTCAACTAAAGGTTAATTATAAGTTGTATTCCAAGTGGCTTTTTAGCTTTCGTAACATCTCTTCCTTTGGCGATTTAATCTGCTCGCTGCACCTCGATATGCTCTAGTGTGCAGTGAAGCCTCTTATGCCAGTTAGAGTACAGTGTGTGTGTTGTTGTTGAAGATATCGGAGGGGATGGTTGGCGATTGGAGCGTTCTTACCTGACGAAGATCCCTAACCCCTTTCAGCTCAGTTGATGACCAAGTGTCGTCAGAATGAAGGGTCGATTTTACTATTAATCAAGGGGACTTATCCTGCCTCACAATTAGGACTCGTTAAATTTCATGCAACCATCTTAGAAATCAAATTGTGGGAGTGATCCACTTTGGCTCCGTCAGATAAAAACAGATTTATTACAGTAACCAAGGAGACTCATTCCACTCTCCTAACCAGGGGCGCAGGCAGGATTTTGTTATGGGAGGGGACAGAAATTATGGTTGTCATTACTTGTGAGATATTACTACTTTGAAAGTATCATATAGTAACCTAGATTAATAAAAAAAAATATCTAGTGTTTAACGGTAATTGACAACCCAGGAAACAATCATTAAAAATATAAATAAAAGACAGTTTAACTACCTTACAGCTCATTTTGTTCCTTTAGAAAGGTTGGGGGGTCGTGGGTCCCTCTACAACCCCAAGGCTGCACCCATGCTCCTAACTAAGCCTCATCAATTTGTATGAACCCACATCGCAATATTTAAGTGGTGGAAGTGGCCCGGTTAGACTACGACAGGTGAAAACAATCTGCATGTAGTAACCAAGGAGACTCATTCCCACCTCATAATTAAAGCTCATCGAATTTCTGGTAACCACGACTTATTTTTCAACATGTGAAAGTAGCGTAGTTCCGTCATGTGAAAATAAGCCGATTATAGGTAGGTAGGGCAGGTGGATGATGGGTTAAGGCAGAGAGGAGAGAGCATTTCGTTCTGGTTTTAATTCCTTCAACCCGAGAATGCCATTTTGATTTTATTCTAGCTATATCTCAATGAGTTTTTGGTTATTTTATCTATTTATTTATCTGTTTACCTATTTTAGCTTAGAACAGACTTTTGGAACGAGATGGAGTAGGTACAGCCTTCATTAACCTGTTCACTATCACGGGACTCATATACTGAACGAATGTGTCTGGTAACAGCATGAAAAATATTAAAGTTACGTCCTCGGGCTCAAAAAGATAAGCCATCGTCTGCGTAGGTCTTATATCGGTTGACTAAAATCGACGGGAATTAAGCAGAATAAAATGTCCAAGCCCTGCCATCGTGAAAGCTTTGTGGAGATTATTTGTAACCTTTTCACTGCGAAGAGTTTGTCTGCTTTGAAAATCGTCTGAGTCGGTGAAAACAATAAGTGCTGTTGTGGCTTTGGACTCATCTGAACGCGAACCTGTTGGCCTGCAGGATGAAAATGTCCCCCTGCAGTCCACCATCCTCCTTTCAGGACATAGGGAGGGAGTTGGAGGACGTGTATAACCGGGCAATAGAGTCGCAGGGTTAATACGAGTGCCACCGAGTGAAGGCGTCCGTCTCCAGCACCACAGAATAGCTAAACACGGTCACCCCAGCCAGAGCGTAAGAACACAAGAAAGGCAAACATGGAGTAGCGTGGGTGGAGAGAAATTATTGCTTTTAACTGTTTAACTGATCTCGCTCGAGGACAATTTTGCCATCTGTAAATAGTTGTCTGATGATACTGTGTTTTTTTTTCCTGTTACTGGGTGGTCTCGTGTGTGAGGTGGCCATTTTACCCTGCCGTAGCAAATAAGGTTAGGATCAAAGAGTGTTAGGTTGTTGCAATGGGTAGCGTCCCCTTGTCTGTTTGTGTGTGGTGGCGGTGATGGTGGTGTTAGTGAGGTAGTTGTGATGATGGTGGTTGCGGTGCTGGTGGTGGGTATGATGGTGATGGTCAATGGTGAGGATTATGGCGGTGGTGTGGTGTTGGTAGGCCTTGTGGTGGCGGTTGTGATGGTGGTGTTGTGGCATTATGGTGGTTTGTCGTGGTGGTAATAATCATGCGACATGGTTAGTGTTGTTTGAAATAGTCAGGAAAAAAAAATGGCCTTTTTTATTTGACATTCCGAAATGGAAAAAGAAATTTGAAGCACTCTACTGCATGTCCTATTACAATGACTTTTAAAATTGTGTATATTCCTCGACGTATAGGCTATTTATATGTAGTAGGTTCAGCCTGAATTCTTAGTTCCTCAGATTTAATAGACGTACCGAAACACGTAGGTCCAGTTCTTTCGATCCTATTGGCAACAGTGCTTTATTTATTTTTATATTTATTTTTTTTAACTGATGGTCTAGTGGCAGAACACCCCAGCCGGAATGATAGCTTTGCATAGGTTCCATCCCCAAGAGATGACTGGAGGTTCAGTGATCATATAATGCCACCAAGAGAAGTACGGTGCTCATATGCCCTTAAATGTACTATACTGGAGTGCGATAGTCTAGCCTTGGGCCCCTACACTCTGAAGGGGGTTATATGGTATTGACTGTTTCCCTTTCACGATCCCCAAAATTGTCGTTTTTTTTTTTCTTGTCCTATATTTTTTAAGCACTGAAAGAAAATTACAATATCTTCTCAAATAATTCGTACTGTTTCTAATGCCAGCAGTTGTTAAGAATACGTCATTAATTAATGGACTTTTAGCTTCTTTTTTTTTTTATCACATGCCAAAAAATTGTCTTTACAAAATTCATAATTCAGCAACGTCGTGCATTGCTGATCCATTCGACCCCTGAATATCATTACTTTACTTGGACTGGGTTACTGTCACTGTCAGAAACTCTTCTCCTGCATCTCGAAACGTTTAGAACCAAAAGAAATCTTGCTAAACAACTCTAGAATAATTCACATTGACTAGATTCCTTTCAATAGCTCGAAACCCAGTATTATTATAAGATCTATTTACCGGGACTGTACTTAGCAGATTGTGTGTTGTAGAGGGCGAGGTAAACTGTACTGCAGTGGATGAATGGTGGTGGTATACAGTGAGATGCCTATGGAGCTAGGTTATGATGGAGTGAGTTTTGCATGGTGGTATACGAGTATTCTCTTAATTTTGTTAGATAAGTTGC
Organism: Birgus latro; assembly: GCA_018397915.1. Classification (NCBI taxonomy): domain Eukaryota; kingdom Metazoa; phylum Arthropoda; class Malacostraca; order Decapoda; family Coenobitidae; genus Birgus; species Birgus latro. The sequence goes on along the minus strand of JAGKTI010035794.1, from coordinate 3,886 downwards.
CAAATTTTTGCCGTCTCGGTGAGACTGGATTTTCTTTTTTTTACTGATGATTGATATATGTTTTGTGTATAGTTAACCTGGCAAAGTCATTCACTAACAACTTATGCAATGTTTTTCATTATTATTTCACTGTACAGACTACAGAATGTCGCAAAGAATGTTTCCGGTCAAAATATGTCTTGCGTTGTGCTTTATGTGTGTCATAGTTTGTTATATAGTAATCCAGTCAAATTGCTGACGTCACTTCAGTTTTAGAAATTGTCTGTTCAGGGCGGCAAATTCAGTAGAGAAAATGTAGAAATCATGTGGAAATTCCATAGGTTAAATAAGTAGCTGGATCATCTTGCTTTTGTCAATTTCACATCGGGAAGTCTTAAATCACATTGTTTTGCATATTTTGTCATAATTATTATTGCTTTAGACACATGTGAGTGCTGTACTTTCCTGATTATGGTGTCGGAATAGTCTATAACTCGAATTTTGTTATCTGACGGAACTGGACCACTCTAACAACTTGAAAGTCGTGGTTGCGTGAAATTCGAGGAGCCTGTGTTTTATGAGAGAATTAAATCTCCTTGGTTACTTGTCAGATATATTCTCCAGTCTGACTACACTTGATCATCAACTGAGCTAAAATGTGGTTCAGGATCTGTCAGTGAAAAATAACCAGCTACATTAAAAACAGATTTCCACACACAGTAGAAAGTACTGAATAAGACGGTTGATCCCTTCAATAGCGTACTTTTGAACTTAATCTTGCCTCCTTTAGACGATTTTATTGAGCTTAGGAGAGACTTTTCGAACGGGAGGGGTTAGATGTAGCCTTCATTACCCCGATCAGTTCAAGAGACCTTCATTAAGCTGTACAAAATCGTCTGAACGTAACCAGAATAAGCGTAAAATTTCCTCGCGGTAATGAACAGATCAAAGCTGTTTTATATAAGGCTTGATCCTCAAATGGCAAACGTGCTGCCAACAGATAAAGCATTTAGACCCCTCCAGTCCCCCCCAGCCCTGTGCTGTACAAATGCCCTTTCCGCGTTTACAGGCTGCCCTCCAGTTTAGAACAATATGGCAGAGCTGTTGTTTATATTGAATTGGATGGACCTCTGCATTGGAGTCGTATACTGCGAATCTCGGCAACGAAAAAATTACTATACAAACTTCCTTGATGAAAAAAATATTACTTGCCTGTGAGCGGGAAACTGGAGGCGACTGTACATTTTTTAATCCAGGATCGTAGTCTAGTTGAGCTTAGGAGGCTTCGTAGCACTCTTCCTGAGCAATTTTATTTTGCATAACCGTACCAGTCTTATGAATGCTGTTTATGTCGTTTTAGTATGTACACAGCTTGCATCAGTAATATTTTGCAGAACTGAGATTTAATGTGTAGAGTAGATCACAAGGGAAGATGTTTTACGGAATCTCCAAAGCCACAAACGGCCCCTTGAACGATGAGCATTGAAATACTGTATTTTGGGTCCTACCTTAGTAACAAATAATTAAATCTGTTGTCAGTTGATGGCCCATTAAGCCAGGGTTCGCTGCCGGAAACTGACTTTAGCCAGAATTTTCAAAGATTATAATCTTAATGAAGAAGGAATCAATTGTTTCAAAGCTTTCCCGTCAGCGAGAGGTCTGTGTTGCATAAGTTGTCTGGCGTTAACCATAATCTAAAAGCCTCATCGTACTGAAGGGATTAAGCTTATTAATATGGCATCGCCCCGTATGTCTAGTTACTCAGAATTATTGGACACATCGAAACCTAGAGGGTAGTGGTTTTTAACCTGGGGTCCATGCACTTCCTGAAGTGCCAAGCGTCATTCTGGGAGTGCGTAATATGCCGACCATTGATTCACAAAGTTGTTAAATATCGTATTAGGAGTTTTGCTGTTAAGAGTATATTTACGGTTCGTTTTATTTTTGTATTACAGTATATGACACAGTTCTGTGGAATTTTTATGTAGTTGCGCCATTTCTGTTTTAGTGTTAATATATCGTGATGATAAAAAAGTGCTAAGTACGAGTAAAACGGATTTCTTTCAACTGGTGTGAATGATAGACAGAACCGAAGAAGTGTACCGCTGCTCTTAAGATAATATCGTTTAGAGTCATTGTTATCAAATGTTGGAATCGAGATACTTCGTTTGTTGAGTGTTCAGTACCTTACTCACTGCCAGCCATTCTCAGACGCCCTGGAGCCACGATGAGACGGATAAAAGCTTAATCTTTTGGCAGCACCGTCCTAAGATAAAGACTCTGTGATGTTGGAAGCAGGTTCGCTCGCCTTACTTCTAAGTTACAGGAACCTACTCCCCCCCCCCCCCCATAGGCTGAGCACATTTGTCTGGCGAGAACCATATTCATATTACTCTGACGGCCTACAGTTGTCATCCCTTCGCCTTTCAATGCTGAGCTGTAATGATAAATGACTGCTAAAGTATGAAAAGGATGCTAAAGTATAGAAAGGATGTAGAGCTGTAGCTGTGTTTTCAGCTAGTGAGCTGCATGAAATAAGTTACAAAGGGACGAAAACTTGGGTCAAGACGAAAGAAGTACAGCATAAAATGGATAAAGTATTTCCGTTCATGATAGCTTTACTTTTTTTTTTTTTGAGTATGGAAAACCACAATGAGAATATATACTATCGAGTTTCCCATTAAAAGAAAAACTAAATCATGATGGTATGTTAACCCCCTAAATCCGGTGACGTTTTACTTCTTTATTCTTGTCATATCCAGACGATTTTATTCAGCTTACGGGAGACTTCTCGAACTGGAGGGGTTAAATATAGTCTTCAACAATCTCTGTGGTACGACAGATTTTTCTTGTGCTGAATGAGTCTGGAGGTAACAAGAGTAAACTGAAAAATGGTTAACTTGATTGTAGGGGCTAGTAACACATTATTGCGTACTCCACTGTAAACAGAAAAATCGTCATCGTCATTATCATCATCTTCATCATCCTAAGCTTGATTCCCACCAGCGCAACCATTTACTATTGCTCAAACGTTCCTAGGGTTCAGGATCTTGGCCACTTCCTGGTATCCGCGTTTTATGGGGCCGAGGGTCGCCGTAAGTTTGGCAGCGTTTACCGACATGCCGCGAGAGTGATTTGCTGATCCCAAGCTTTTTTCACTCCCGACGCCGTAAAATCTGCGTAGCTTACATTCCACCCGGGCGTTCTGTAAAACTTGGCTGGCAAATAATCCACATGTTCAGGAGGAAGACTGGGAGAGGAATGAAGTTATTATTTCTTAGTTTTTTTTTTTTTACTTGAGACTTTACTTGGCTGAAATATTGTAACTCTTCCGAATGTTGCAGCATATAAGTTAACTTTAGCAAACTGTATAATTACGTGAATTATGTGTTGACACTGGTGAATCCAGAAGTGCCTGAGATGGCTCGAGCCAACTTCCCTATTGGCCGTCATCCAAAATAAGAATACTTAAAAAAATGAAAAAAGTAGCATATAGGCTTACATGTGTATGTGTGTGTAAACAATTCTGTTTCTATAAGAAATGTACTGACTGTCGTGAATATATATATATATCGTCATCAGCCGTTGAGGTCCACTGCAGGACCGGCCTATCCCTACCGAAGCAGGGACGATACAAGCCATGTATCTCTACCCAGTGGCTTAGGCTGTCTGGTAGAGACAGTATGTAGGGGTGAGAAGTGCTTGTGAGTGTAATTGTTGTGTTGTAGTGGCTTTGGATGTGTGTGTAGTCTGTGAACCAAATGTAATCGGCCGCCTTAAGCCGATTAGGTGCAGGCATACTAGTATGCGACACTGGTTCAACCACAGCACCCCTTGTGTCCGCCAAAGTGGTCAGTAGCTTGAACGCTTCCCAAAGTTTTTACAACCTTGGCGGGAGGCGAACCCG
>JAGKTI010035793.1:0-11187 GCA_018397915.1 Birgus latro | reverse complement strand
TTAACATCATTTACTGTATTTGATGCTTTGTATCCAATAATTTAGTGCATAAAATGTGAGAAAAGATGATTTCCATGTCCGATACTTACTTATACTATGCTGGCAAGTTCTGAGCTCCTATGACTCACTCACCTCTAAATCATCATTTTTTGGTTAAAATTCAATAAATTCATGCTATATGTGCATTATTTATGTGAAAAGGGACCTAAATAAGTGCTATACATGTCCAGTATGGAGGTAGGAAGGTAGTTTTCTGATTTAGGTTAGGTTAGGTTAGGGTCATGAAAAACCAGTGCTGGAGCTTCAGGACCAATATCCAGACAAAACCAATATTCGGACATGCCTTTGGCTCTATTACGACGGATATTGGAGGGATTACTGTACTGATTTGCAAATGGGTTTATGGTGGTCCATTAGCATTCCTAGGTATCATACTATGCATTTATGGTGGTAATATCCCTGAACTGCATATTGGCAAGTTGTAAAATAATCTTTCTATCTGTCTGTCTATTGCCAGACGCCTTAATCCCATAAGGGGTGGCCACAAACAAATCGCCTCCATGTCGTCCTGTCCCCTACCATTTCACTGCCCTGCTCCCAGTTCACACACCCCTCTCTCGTATACCTCTCCACTCCATCCCTCCATCTCATCCTTGGCCTCCCCCTCTCTCTCCCCCCCTCCACCCCACTCACATACACTCTCCTCATGTCTCTCACTCTCCATCCACTCCACATGGCCAAACCACCTCAGTGTGTTTCTCCTAACACTTCCTGTCACATCCACATCCACACCACAACGCTCCTTCATTTCCTTGTTGTCATTCTCTCTCCATATGACACCACATGGTCCTCTCAAATAATTCATTTCCACTGCTCTCACTCTTGACTTCTGTCCCTCCAACAAGGTCCAAGCTTCACTTCCATACGTTAGAGTTGGTATCACAATATTGTCATGTACTGTAGCAACTCTTTCACATCCATGCTCACTTCTTTGTTTTTCTTCACTACTTTCAAGGAACCAGCAACCTTTCTTCCCTGTTGTAAAGTAATACTGGTACCAATTTTCTTTCTCATATCCCAACTTGAGGTTATAATAATAAGTCTATTCAGTTATGCAACCAAGGATAGCCCAATAGGGTCTCTGTAGCATATTTCCTTTTGGGTCCTTCTTATTATCCCATCCTCTTGCTCAGGGGGAACAGTAACCATCCGCTTCGTCAGTGAAACTTTTCGCATCCTAAGCATGGCACGAACCTCCATCTTTACAGATGCTAGACAAGAGCGTTGCCACTGAGCCAGCAAGTAGCTGGTTAGGGTAGATTTGGTAAGGTTAAATATGAGGTACACTTAAGCTAGGTTAAGTTAGGTTTAGTTAAACTGTTAGGACAGTCATTTCCATCACTATACTGATGAATCAGACAAGCGCTGTCACAGCAGAACACATCTAAAAACACTGAGGAAACAAATTTAACAGGAAATGTTTTTTTTTACCACTCCAGAAATACAGTGATCAGAAAATTATAACATACTATCAGGAAGAATTTGGTAAGGTGCTTTTACTGCTTAAAGCAAAGTGTATGTTTATCAATAATTCATTGTCTAACCTCCATGTGTAACTGGCTGGTTACTGTATAGCTGTTGGTGCCATCACATGAAGGCATCCCTCTCCAGGTGTGATGAATGCTTAACATTGTAACACAGTATGGTGTTTAATTAGTTTCAGGTTGATTCATCCACCAGTGATGCCGCGGCGTAAACAGTCCCGTATGCCCAGCCAGGCACGGCCACGACCGCCTCAGATGTCCGTTGTTCCAGTGGACAAAGAAACTGATGAGGCCAGGGAAAAACTGAGACTGCTGCTTGAAGACTTTGATCACGAAGGTGAGGTGGGATGTTCGAGATAGGCCTGGGAGGGGTGGTTCGTGAGTTATTACAGTACCGTATATACAGTAGCTACATCCAGCTGACTGTTGAAAGATCCCAAGTTTGATTCTTGGGCCAGTCATTCTGTTAGACCAAGTTTGTTTCCTCCTTTTCCCTGTTTAGCTAGTAACTATACTGCTTTTATGCTATCTTGGCCTTAAATTGACATCTCCCCATCTTGAGTGCTAAGTTTTTTAGCTAGAGATTAGCACCAGACAGTGTTACTAGTCATGAAAAACTGCTGTGGGAAGGATGTGGAGGTGTAGTAATGTTTTTTTCGTGCCTCTGTGCTCTGTGAAATAAGCTGTAAAAGTACGAAATTCTGGGCCAAGTTAGAGTAAAAAGATTATAGTAGAACTAGAAACCTGGATGTAACATAAGCTATTGTGGGTCATGGATTGGAGGAAGATTGGGACTTTCCAGAAATTGATTGTTTGCCTTAATAACCCATATAACCCATATGCAATTTCAGTTATGAAAGGTTAGCTATAATAATTGAGATAAAATGTTTGTGGAAAGGGATTTGTATGGAATGCAAGTGAGTGGTGTGGGAAGATCTGGAGATAGTGATTTGAAGGGCAGGGAGACAGGGCTAAATGAATAGGGAATAAATAAGGTTGAATAAAAAGCTGATGTAGCTAAATGGTAGGAACTGACCGTGGCAGTGGTTATACAGTACAGTTGTGATTCACTAAGTGATAGTCCTGTATTTACCACTGTCAGCAAGGAGATTATTATGGTAGTGCTGTGAAGGGCAGGGACACGGGATTAAATGACTCAAGGAAGTAATTAAAATAATTAAATAAAGCTGGTGTAAAGAATAGGTACTGACAAACAATGGTTGAGCTATTTATACAGGTGTGATTTCAGTAAATAGCAATTGATCATTTACAGCCAGGAGGTAGTAATTTGAAGAGTAGGGAGACAGAGTTAAATGAATCAAGGAAGAAGAAATAAAGTAAAAAAAAAAATGTGTAAATAATTGATACTGGCCTAGATATTTATACTGTTGTGATTTCAGTATGATACGGTAACAGTTACAATCCTACTGTACATACAGTACCGTCAGTCCAATGGTATAGCTAACCGCGGTATTTTTTATTTTATCTAACTCTCTTCTGATAATATCATTTAGCCTTGCTTTGACTTTCCTAGGGAGTTAGATACTGTACAGCCTTGATCTACCAGATGAGGGAGACCTTCACATAGTTTCACTAATATAACTGGGTGACTGCACCACCCAGTTCTGCAAATTTTTCTCAGTTCCCTCCCTATCCCCGAAAAGGATGATGGTTGATTGTACGAAGAGGACAGCTTCAGCCTGGGTTCACATTTCATCTTGAACCTGGGGCTAAAGCTTACTTATTTATCATTTCATTACAAAGGTCTCCCCAGAGGAGAGTAAAATTATCTGGAGAGAGCAAGAATAAATGAGCAAAATACATCACTGGATTGAAAGTGTTAAAATAACGTAGGAGACATTAGAGCCTCCAGTGACCTTAGCTTTAAAGGATGAACATGTACTTCAGGTGTGCTTAAACTGAAAAGATGGAGACTATTATTGTAGCTAATATAGTTTCATATTATTGTACTGTATTTAACACATACAATTTAGCTTCTTTTGTTCTGAATGCTTTACTTCCATATGGCTTGCCAGAAACCATTGACCTGTATGATACTTTATTGTATAAACTGAAATCTGTGCTAGAAAAAAAATTTACACACCATGCACTGCAAGTGGCAGACCAAAAAATACCTGGGACAAGGTCATACAGCTTGACCTTAGGGATAAAGGACTGAATGGAGAGGATGTTAGAGATAGAGCAGCATGGAGAGTCACAATTAGGTGAGCAAGGTCGTTGCTTTCATACATGTTGGAGCCTTTTGAACGAACAAAATTGTATACAGTAAACTTTCAATTTTCCTTTGTAATTCAGCCAAGCCCTGTGTTGAATAAAGTGAAATGCCAGATATTGTATATCCGGCTCAATATTCAGCTTTGAGCCGGATATTGTGATTCTGTCCATCTTGACCCTTTATCCTAAAAATTTTACCATAGGTAAAAGATGAAAACAAGGCATAGCTATATAAGCAATACAATAATGATACAGTACAATAATGCAGTCTATAGTGCACTACTGTATGTGCTTTCCAAATGTTGGCATCGATGGAGGATAGAGTTGTACACCATGCAACACAGTACAGGACTGTACAGCACACATAATCTCCTGTGGTCTAGTGGTGAATGTCTCCCCCAAAGATTACTCGAGCTCCACCACCTCAGGCTCAATCTCTGCCAAGGGTGCTGGAGTAGGTAGTGGAGATGGAGTGGAATAGGGTGTCAGGTGGGGCTCCAATGAGGCCTCTGACTGAGGGGAGACCTCAGGTGGAGACATCAGAGTCAGTGGGACTGATGGTGGTGCCATGGCTAAGGTGAAGAAATGGCTGTGGTGGTGCCTGGTTGGGAAAAACGATGCCAGTATGAGGAAGTAGAGGGCTGGGGACAGAGGCCACTATGAGGAGGTCAAAGGCTGGGGTGACAGAGGACTATGTGAGGAGGTTGAGGGCTGTGGTGGTGGAGTTAGTACTGTAACAGTCAAGATTTGCCGAACTGATATATTGCTGTTATTTGCACTTTTTCCAATATCGAACCAAAACTGATATTTGCTGTCAGTATCAGGATATCAGATATGGACAGAAGAAACATTAAATTGACTTAGTGAATATTTCATTAAGTGTTTTTCCTTGTTATGTGTGAAAGATTGTTGTTATCTTGACATTCTTTTGCAACTTAATTGTTTTACTGAAAATCTTTAAAGGTTCATGAGTGGGTGAGAGGGAAAGGAAAAAATACAATAAAAGAAAAGAAAAGAAGTGAAGGAGGAAAGCAGCGAGTTGAGAGTGAGGTATACTGTGTACTGGTGGTGTGTAAATGTGGTGGGCATGTGGGTTTATGTACAGTTCCAGACAAAACTCTCGACTCATTTGGTAGCATTTGGCATCTCATATGGGGGGATGGGGGTTAGGGTTGGGGGGGACTCTCCACTGGATTTTTAAGGCATGAAAGACTGATGGTGATTGGTTGGTGTACGACACTGGTACTTTCATATTGATGGTCCCGAGATCTAGGGAGGTTTCAAGAATTCTCCCCCAGTATCCCTGCTTGTCGTATGAGGCGACTAAAAGGGTTGGTGGTGGGTTAGTACCCCACCCTGTAAAACAACTAACTAAAAATACGAACAAGAAGCCTCTGACCAGGACTGACCAAAAGTTGACGACAAAGGACCAAACAAAGGACTTGTTACGGATATCGATATGGAATATAAATAGTATAAATGATGAGGTGAAAGAAAGAGTGATTGTACAGGTGCTTGAGAGTGTGAAAGTGGATATATGTGGATTGACTGAAACTAAATGGAGAGGTGAGACAGTGAGAGAATTGGAGGATGGTTGGGATATATGCACGGGAGTAGGTGAGAATGAGAGGGCAAAGGAAGGAGTGTGTATTGTTGTGAGTAACAGATGGAAGGAGAATATAAGAGCTTATGGATCAATTGGCTCAAGGATTGTGTGGGTAAGAGTGAAAGTTGGACTACAAATGTGGGCAATTGTGTGCGTGTGTGTGCCAATGCAAGATCGTGTAAGTGGAGCGAGAGAAGAGTTCTGGAAAAATGTGGAAGCATGCTTGGAAAAGTTTGAAAGTGGAGCGAGAGAAGAGTTCTGGAAAAATGTGGAAGCATGCTTGGAAAAGTTTGAAAGGAATGAGAGAGTGTTTTTGATTGGAGATATGAATGGAAAAGTAGGGAATATTAAGGTGGATGGCCTTGAGTTGGTGAGTGGGGTGTGCCTACAAAGGTGGATGAGAATGGTTGCTTTAGTGGACATTTGTGTCGGGAGGGGGTTGGTGATAGCTAATACCCTCTTCAGGCACAAAATGATCCATAGGTATATGTGACGAGTGATGAGAAGGGTGGATGGTGAACTGAATGAATGGAAGGCAATGATTGATTATGTGTGTGTGCATGAAAGGATGAGAAGGTGAGTAATAGATGCAAGAGTATATAGAGGTTGGGGGAGTGGACTTTCTGACCACCACTTGGTGGCAGTCAGAATCAGTCCAAACAGAATGCAGGAAGAGAAGAAGGGAAGGACAGGAGGAAGTAGCTCTTACAAGGAGGGTAGAAAAGTTACAAGAGGATGGAATAAATGCAGAATATAAAAGGGAAGTTGAGGAGTGATTGGGTAAATATAGATTGGAGCAGATGAGGGACGTGGAAGGTGTGTGGAAGATATTCACAGAAGAAGTCTGTGCAGCATGTGAGGTGGTGTGTGGGGTGAAGAGAACAAGAACGGGGGTTCGAGGAACAGCATGGTGGACTAAAGAGGTGAGAGAGGCTGTGGCACAAAAGATGAAAGCATATAATGAGTGAATGAGGAACAGGGGCGTCGAAGAAGTTGAGAGGCGGAAGAGAGAGTTATACTGTATGTAGAGAGGAGAGAGGTGAAGAGATTAGTAAGAGAGAGTAAGAAGAGAGTGGATGAGAAATTTGAAAGGAATTTGAGTGTTCAGTGGATGGAATGTAAGAAAATGTTGTGGAAAGAGGTAAAGAGAGTTAAGCAGGGTGCCAAAGAAGTTAGTTGGGGTGTGAAAGATAAAAATAGTAACTTACTAGTGGAGAAGGGAGAAATAGTTAACAGATGGAGAGAACACTTTAATCAATTGTTGAACATAGAGAATGAAAGTAATGCAAGTATAAGTGGCTGGGGAATGGCTGGGAGAAGGAGGGATGTGGGAAGAGAGGAAGAGATCAGTTGGATGGAAGTGGTGGAAGCAATGAAGAAAGTTAAAATGGGGAAGGCCCTAGGAATTGATGGAGTGTGTGGTAAAATGCTGAAGCATGGGGGAGAGATAGTAATACACTGGATGTGGAAGGTGTGCAGATTGGCCTGGGAGGAAGATAGAGTCCTGGAGGTTTGGAAGTCAGGTATAATTATTCTCCTGTACAAAGGAAAAGGGAAAAAGAATGTGGTAATCATAGGGGCATTTGCCTTCTTACTGTAACAGGAAAAGTATATGGTAGGATACTTATTGATAGAGTTAGGGAAATAACAGAGGAATTAGTTGGAAAAGAACAGGGAGGTTTTAGGAAGGGAAGAGGTTGTGTAGACCAGATATTCATTCTTAGGTCTTTAGTGGAAATGTTTCTAGAGAAGGGAAAGAAGTTGTATGCAGCCTTCATGGATTTGGAGAAAGCACATGACAGGGTGGATAGACAAGGATTGTGAAAAGTATAAAGAATACATGGAGTAGATGGGAAGTTGTTGAAGGCCGTGAAGAGTATGTATGAGGGTGCTAAGGCTGCAGTGTATGTTGATGGTGAACTGAGTGAATTTTTCCATTTGAAGGTTGGATTGAAACATGGATGTGTCATGTCTCCGTGGTTTTTTAATCTGTATGTGGAAGGGATTACAAAACAGATACAAGGTCGGGCAGTGGATGTTGGAGCGGCCCTAGTGAGAGAGGGCAGTGTTTGGAAACTCCCTGCACTGTTGATACTGTGTTGTTGAGTGAAGATGAATGGGAGCTGCAAGGCTTGGTAGATGTGTTTGGAGGAGTGTGTAAGAAATGGAATCTATAGGTGAATGTAGGGAAGAGTAAAGCAATGGTCTTTGAGAGAAGTGAAGTCAGTGAATGTACAATGAGATTGGATGGGGAGGATATGGGGAATGTGACTGCATTTAAGTACTTGGGTAGTGTGATGAATAAGGATGGAAGTCTGGAGGGTGAAGTGCTTGAAAGGGTGCAGCAGGGAAGAAAGGTTGCTGGTTCCTTGAAAGCAGTGATAAGAAACAGGGAAGTGAGCATGGAAGTGAAAAAGCTGCTACATGACAGTATTGTGATACCAACTCTAACATATGGAAGTGAAGCATGGACCCTGGTGGAAGGACAGAAGTCAAGAGTGAGAGCAGTGGAAATGAGTTATTTGAGAGGAGCATGTGGAGTCACATAGAGAGACATACTGACAAATGAGGAAGTGAAGGAGCATTGTGGTGTGGATGTGGATGTGATGGGAAGCTTTAGGAGAACCACATTAAGGTGGTTTGAGCATGTGGAGTGGATGGAGAGTGAGAGACTGATGAGGAGAGTGTATGTGAGTGAGGTGGAGGGGCGAGAGGGAGGGGGAGGCCGAGGATGAGATGGAGTGGAAAGGTATATGAGAGAGGGGGGTGTGAGCTGGGAGCAGGACAGTGAAATGGTGGGGGACAGAGCGACATGGAGGCAATTTGTTTGTGGCCACCCCGTACGGGATTAAGGCATCTGGCAATAGATAGACAGCTAATAGACGATGACAAGTATTGTATATCAATGCAGTGACAGATAATCATGCCAAAACCAAATGTACTCAATCATTATGTAAGAATAGACCGTTGTAAAGGAGTTTCATTGAAAACGAGTTGTTTTCCCGATGTTTTGTCGCTGATTTCCATAATCAGGAGTCAGAGTTATAAATGCTATGCAGTGTGATAACACATGTTACCTGGTAATGATGATTAAACTTACAGTGAATTCTTGTGAAAATACGGTAATAACGTTTGTGATACATGATGCTATGAATGTGAGTGAAGCACACTGCCCACTCCATGGTATTGAAAACATTTCAAACCCTTAATCTGAACAGGGAACATGTGTTGCATTAGCATTATCCTTTGAATGAAGCAGATTTATCATTTACATTTCACTGTTACATAAGTCAAGCTAATTTTTATGTACAGTAGGTACTCGATTTAACAAACTAATTCAACAAACCCCTATTCCGATTTCTGAAATTTTCTGCAAAATTGAGTTCCGTAACCAAGGCTCCATGTAAAGGAAATTTTTCCAGTACTTTGAGAAACCTTCTGGTCAATCCCTGAAGCCAGTGGTCAGACCTAGTTCCTGACAGTGTGCACCCAAACCTAGCAAACTATGCTAACCCTCAATGCTACACACAGCGGTTTGAACCCATAATTAATACCCACACTTAAATGCATTATTGTGTACATGTTAACAGTGTTACATACAGTACTTACCTAGTAATAAATTATGCACACATAAAGAATGCGATGAGGATAAAAGTGTACCAAATACAGTACTGTAGTATAGTAAATAAGGATAGTAAAATACAGTAAGGCTTGCCAGGTTCTGCACTTGTTGCGGAAATATCGAGGCGTTTAGTTGAATAATGAAACATGCCAAATATCTAAAATTGAGATTTAGGTCGCAGTACACTTGTCCACAATTTTTCTATCCAGTGGAAATGTTTTTATGGCATGTTCATCTTTACAACATGGTCAATAGTCCTGTATAACAAGGTAGATTCTCGTCCCAACACGCTGCAAGTAGGTACACGTGGCCTGTGTCTCTCTCGAGGAAGGTTGTAGTGAAAGAAAGATGAACATGCCAGCAAGTACTCCTTTAGGCTGCCAATGAGTGATGGGTCTCATTATGACATAACATTCACAGTCAATCACTGGCCGTGTTTTGTGGGTGTGTCAGCTGGTGGGTGTGGCCAGATCCTGCCCTTCCCAGTTCTATTTGCATTGTAAACCACACAGATGTGCTTTTGGTGTATTACATTATTTTCACATCAGATTTACAGTGATTTACATTTGCAACATGAGTGACTTACATAGTGATGATGACCAGGAGGTCCCTGAGCATACATGGAAGCAAAAAATGTGATCCATCTTCGTGGAAACGTGCAGTTGCCAAGCAAAAACGAAATACTGGGGAAGCATACTTGACTTATAGCACAAAAAAGGAAGTGCCAGCTAGGAAAGTTGGCCCTCCTTGTAAGTGTGGCTGCATCAACAACTTGGGCAATGATAAGTGAGTGATCTATTTAGAGCTTTTTGGGAAGTGAGTGATTATAACAGACAGAACAGTTACTTTGCCAGTCATGTGAAGTGTTTCCATGAAGCAGCCTCGTGTCCAGGGACATAAATCTTGCAAGTCAAGTACGATTAGTTATTGTGTTGAGTTTGCCAGTGTGACTTAGGATGTTTGTCAATCATCATTCCTCAGCATTCATGGCTTAGGAGAGCGTCGAGTTCGTTCTTTACTCAACAAAATTACTGTAACTGGATCAGTGGACACTGTCAAGCAAGGCATTGGTCCTAAACTGAAACGAGTGATGAACAGAAGGCACTAGACCGAAGATGTACCAGGCTACTGTTAATTCTTGCACCCCCCACAGCACTTAAATACATGCAGCGATACTGTACATGGAATGGTGATTGTCCTTCTTTTCATTTTTGTGGTTATTTTCAAATTATGTTTTCCTTTTTTCCTATAGAGGTACCATGGTATGGGGTTAATAACTGAACATCATTATAACTTGATACAGTAATCTCTCCAATATCCGATGTAATAGAGCCAAAGGCATGTCCGGAAAGTGGTCTTGTCCGGATATTGGGCCCTGAAAGTCCGGCACTGGTCATTCCGGACCCTAACCTAACCTAAATCAGAGAACCACCTACCTACCTCCCTACCGGACAAGCATAGCACTTATTTAAGACCCCATTCACATAAATAATGGACAGAAAACATGAATTAATTGAATTTTAACCAAAAAATGATGATTTTGAGGTGAGTATCGCAGAGATGAACACCAGTTGACAGCATAGTAAATGTAGGTAACAGAGATGAAAATCACGAAGAAAATCACCTTTTTCACAGCCTATGCACTCAAATATGGGACACAAAGCATGAAATAAATGAAATTTAACCAGAAAAATGATGATTTAGAGATGAGTATGGCAAATATGTTTACCAGCTGACAGCATAGTGAACATAGGTAAGAGACATGATAATCACTGAGAAAATCAACTTTTTCACAGCCTATGCACTCAGATATGGGACACAAAGCATGAAATAAGTGATATTTAACCAGAAAAATTATGATTTAGAGGTGAGTATGGAGCTCCCGTTTCATCAGCCCTCAGGACTTGTTCCTGACCATCCTCCTTTGCTGAACTTTTTCAGTGTCTCAGTTACACAGAGAGTAGACCAGCATGCTCTCCTATACAAGTTTCTCTAACTGTCAGCACCAAACTACATACACGCTACACACTACACTTCCTTTTCAAAATTCTCATAATGGCGTTCAAAAATCATGCCTCGGAGTCCCCTGGGGGGGGCGACCATAAATGCCCCCACCATCCGCCCCTCTCCCGGTGACGACTCAAAGAGCTGCCTGGAACCACCGTCTGACTCACTCCTTC
>JAGKTI010035792.1:0-10757 GCA_018397915.1 Birgus latro | reverse complement strand
ATGTTTTTTATATTTTTCAATCAATGGCCTCCGCCCATTCCCACCTTTATGTCTGTCTGTCTGTCTGTCTCTGGCCGCCGTACTGGACCCGCGTCCTAGTCCGCTCTGCGAATACCTTCAAGCTAAGTGCCGTGTTTCAGTGTTTTGAGTGTGTGATTACAGTAGTGTGATAGTCCTGAGTTTGGGTGAGTGATCTGGCTGACTGTCTGGTTGCTAAGTGTAGTTTGTGAAGTGTAAATACGGTTTGTTCAACGTCTGTGAGTGTTGTTGTGGATGATTGAGTAGCGTTGTTTGAGAGACAGCATTGAATAAGAGACTCAGTTTATTTATGTGAATCTCTGTGACTGAGTGTACAGTGCTTTGGACGGCGATCTGCACCACTCTAAGGTAAGAAAAAACGGTTTATATCATATATAATTGTTTTGATTTGCCTTGGCGCCCATACCTTTGTCCCTGATACGCAGTTATTTCAGCCGTCTCCCGCCAGACGGCCAGACTAGTTACTCACGGAAAACCATAGGAATTTGCACTTTGTATATTTATTTCTTGGTCCTAGAACCAATTCATTGTTAATGAATTAAGACAGTACTCTCTACTATACCAGTAATCCATTATTTTATCACTGTAAATGATAAATTAGCAATTGTTTACATTTTCAACACCAGGCAAGTATTGCTGTTATTGCTCAACATTTTTTTTTCTACTTGCACTAATTTTTACAGTGAAATATCTCTCCCATTTCTTTATAGGCAGGACATTATTGTATCTTCATATGTTGTGACTTTTCAGGAGATAATTAACTTGTTTGTGCATTGTATGACCCTGTTGTGACTTTATTGTTATATTTCAGACTGTAGTATAATTTTATTTCTCTATTCCAGGTAACGATTAACTTTCCTTTCATTGTAATAGATTGCTGATAAATACTCTGCAGGTACATTACCAACCAGTAAGGCAGTCATTCCTACTTTATTGTTATATTTCAGTTTGTAGTATAATTTTATTTCCCTATTCCAGGTAATGGTTAACTTTCCTTTCGTTGTAACAGATTGCTGATAAATATTGTGCAGGTACATTACAAACCATTAAGGTAGTCTACTTTATTGTTATATTTCAGTTTGTAGTATAATTTTATTTCCCTATTCCAGGTAATGGTTAACTTTCCTTTCGTTGTAATAGATTGCTGATAAATACTCTGCAGGTACATTGCCAACCAGTAAGGTAGTCATTCCTGTACAGTTTTAAACAGCAAGACCCCCACCAGCAGAGGCCTTCACCTGCAACAATTATATAAATTGTGATTTGTTTCTTCTAGCAGATTTTGTAAAAGTAACTGATTATTGTTCCAGTACCTCTGTCAGGTGCTAATCAACAATACAGTATTTGATTCTGATTCTCTTACAAATCTTCACAGTAACTCCGAATTTCAGTATGTCACGGAACATTATTTGCGTAGCCTGCTCCGGTAGTTTTACTGGATCCTTTTATACAGACCGTTCCTATGTTTGCAGGATGTGCAAACTACGTCAGAGCTTGGTAGACAAGCTGACCGAGGCTACAAATTAAATTAACAGCCTGACCCATAAAGTTGATGTGCTGGAGGAGTTCATTGCAAGCAATGTTGGGCATACTGTGGATGATGGCCTCACTGCTCGGCCAACCGCTGTCCTGGCTGACCATCCTCCTTGCACTGTAATTACTTCTCCCCCCACCGTACAGAACGGAATGGTGCCAGGTTTGTGAGAAAAAGGAGCACCATTCCAGTAACCACATACAGTAAATTTCAGATTCTCACAGAAGTAGAGGAAGAGCCCCACGAGGCACGGGTTGTGGGGGACTCCATCATTCGTGGCCAGTTGGTGGAATTTTGCGGCAGGGCACCCTCTAAACGAAAGCGTTTTTGTATTCCAGGTGCAGGAGTAGGTGACGTAACGGAGGCTGTGGAAGACATTTTTGAGAACGCGGAAAATGACAGCCTTGCTATCATTGATACAGGTACAAATGATATTATGCGAATCCGATCAGAGAAGCTGATGGAGAAGTACAGAAAGATAATCCGACACTACAATGAGAAAACTAACCATATTTTAATTTCAGGCATACTCCCAAGGATTAAGGCAGGGAATGCTTTCTTCAGCAGAGCGTTTAGTAAAAATAATAGAGTCAAGTCACTTTGCTTACAGGAAGGAGTTTAGTTCATCGACACATAGAACAAGTTTTTCGAGCACCAAACACTATTTGCGAATGAAGGATTGCACTTGAATGCTGTTGGTTTTGCCCGTCTCGGTCGTTTGCTTAGTGATCCCGTAAGTTTTTTCTGGAGAAAAAACTTGCGGCATCACGGGAGGCAGACGTAGATGTCATACAGTCCGATAAATCAATGTGTAATGGAAGCTCCCAACATTGGAAAAGAAAACACATTAAAGCTATTCTTGTTAACCCATCACGCCCAGACCGATTTCCAACCTACCACACCACAAAATCCCAAGCATTTTTGCAAAAAATTTTATTGGCTCAAACCTTCACTTTTGATGAAAAACATCGAAAATTCATAGAGAAATCGCGATCCTATGCTTAAAACTGTTGATATAGGTGTCATGCTACCTTACGTTTTCCTTCTTTTTCAGGGTACCTGGCTAAGGAAAACGAACTATGGAAGGGTTAATTAATTGAAGCCACTTTCAATTAAATATTTATTTATGTATTTGGTACGAATTTATGTGTAGTAACAGACTATATTTGTTTTAACACATTTATATGGGCAATAGAAGCATTGTTCATTCACCAAACACATTCACATATGGCACCTTCCTTCATGACATTACCACCTCATCACTTCTGTTTGTTTCTTCCTCTAGTTTCTTTATTTCTTTGTCCTCCACCTCAGGAATCACTTTCACCGTGAATTTCGTCATTGGAGAGACCGTGGGGCAACATACCTTTACTGGCCAGCTTACTGCTAACAGGTGAATTGCCCAGTGTGGGGGGGAGGGGGGGAGGGGGGTTAGGTGGGGCCAGGCAGTATCCCCGCTTGACAGCAGGTAGAGGAAGGTCTCCCACATATGCCTACCAAAAATCACCCATGAAATTTGAAAAATTGTGCAAATTATGACCCTTGCAATTGAGTGACGTACCCATATGTCGATGGGTGTAGCTGTGACAAAACATCGTGACGTACCCATACGTCGACGGGACTCGTTGGGTTAATGCGCGTAGTCTACGTTATAAATTTTCTGATTTAGAGGCCCTTGTCCTTACCGAAGATTATGATGTAACTGGTATAACAGAATCGTGGCTAGATACTGAGCAGAGAGATTTTCTAGAAGAATTTAATTTACCAGGCTGTCACATCTTCAGTAGCGAAAGAAAGAATCGAACAGGGGGTGGTGTTTTGTTATATATTTAATCAGGATTTCATCCAGTCGAAATTAACCATCCATGTATTGAAAACATTGACACCATTTATATTCAGCTAAGAAATGAATCTTGTCATAAAATCACCCTTGGGGTAATCTATCGTCCACCTGGTCAGCCACTCAACATCGATAACAAAATCTACAACCAAATTGCCGAAATATCTTTTACGCAAAGCACGGTAATATTTGTGATTTTAATTTACCAGTTCCAAAATGGGGAGAAGCCGTATCCTCACACACAGGGTTAGACCTGTATAGAAACTTGCAGGAAAATTCTTTATATCAATTTGTAGATTATCCGACACGTGGATCTAACATCCTAGATCTTGTCTTAGCTACATCAGAAAATGTAGTGAGTAACGTTATTGTAGGAGAAGAATTTAGTAGAAGTGATCATCGCATAGTTACATTTAACATTAGATTCAGTGAAGACAGTGCAGGGCCAGTTGCGAGAAAGTGCCCGACTTTAAGAGAGCAAATTTTAAGAAATTAAAGACAATTGTAGGTGCAGGTGACTGGCATCCCATTGTCGAAACTTTAGATATCAATGATGCGTGCATTTTTTTTTTTTTTTACAGAAACTCTCAACAGTGCTGTCAGGTTATGCATTCCAATGCGCAACAGAAGGCCTGCCAAAAATTCTAACCCAAATGGTGGAACTCCGACATTAAACATTGGCTGGAAGTAAAAAATCTTGCATATAAAAATTATACCACAAAGGGTCAAAGTTATAAAAGTGAATAGATGCCCTTCAACCAAAAGCCAAAAAATTAATAAAATGCAGTAAGAAAAACTTTGAGGCACATATTGCAAGTATTAGTAAATCAAATCCCAAATGAATTTTTCAGTTACATAAGAAGCAAAAAGGCAATAACTCCAACAATCGGTCCCTTAATTACAGATAACGGAGAGCACACTGATGATGAAACTATAATGGTGAAAATTCTTAATATGTTCTTTGCGTCAGTATTTACAAAAGAAAATATACATACTATTCCTGCTGTTTCCCCCATTCCTATAGAAGAGAACAACATAATTACTGATATCACAGTTAGTGATCGCAACGTACTGCTTCCAATAAACAAATTAAAAGAGAATAAAACACCAGGACCGGACAAAATATCTCCACGTGTTTTGAAGGAACTACAGAATGAAATATCAAAGCCTTTCTCTGAACTTTTCAACTTATCACTTGAGAGCAGTAAGGTTCCACATGAATGGAAGCTTGCTAACGTAACCCCAATATTCAAAAAGGGCAACAGAGCCCAACAAGAAAACTACCGCGCACTTAGATTAACATCGGTGGTTTGCAAATTGCTTGAAACTACTATCAGAGACAAGTTTGTGAAACACTTAGAAAAAAAAATTTTAATCAAAGATTCGCAACATGGTTTTCGTAATAATCGCTCTTGCCTCGCGAATCTGCTGGAGTTTTTCAATGATCTGCTGAATATGTATGAGGAGACTAAATCTGTTGATGTGGTCTACCTAGATTTTCAAAAGGGTTTTGACAAAGTTCCACACAAAAGACTCCTTCAGAAGCTAAAGGCACATGGCTTCGGCGGCAATGTTCTCGGTTGGGTAGAAGATTGGCTCTCAGGACAAAAGCAAAGAGTTGTAATTAATGGAAAAGAGTCAGACTGGATAAACGTTACAAGTGGAGTGCTACAGGGTTCCGTGTTAGGTCCTATTATTTTCTTAATTTATGTAAATGATATTGACGAAGGATTGTGTTCTAAGATTTGAAAATTAGCCGATGATATTAAAATAGGTAACAGAGCAGATACAGAACTACAAAGGCAAGCAATTCAGAGAGATCTTGATCAACTGTTTAACTGGGCCCAAGTCTGGCAAATGGATTTTAATATTAATAAATACTATGTGCTAAATATTGGCAGTAAAAATGTAAGAGCTAGTTATAGCATGAATAATGTCCAACTTGATACGATAAACCACGAAAAAGACTTAGGAGTTATAATAACAGACGGTTTGAAACCAAGCAAACAATGTACAGAAGCAGTGAGAAAAGCCAATAAATTGATTGGATTTATAGGCAGAGCATTTGAATATAAGTCCGATAATATCGTCCTCACTTTGTATAATTCTTTAGTACACCTGCACTTGGAGTATTGCGTTCAGTTTTGGTCACCATATTATAAAAAGGATATGGAAAAGCTTGAAACAGTGCAGCGAAGGATGACAAAGATGATACCTAGATTGAGAAATAAACCGTATGAGGAACGTTTAGAAGCCATGAATTTCTGTACCCTAACTAAACGGAGGATACGAGGAGATTTAATTCAAGTATTCAAAATATTCAAAGGACATGATAACATGGCTGTCGATAAATACTTTACAGTTGATCACTCAAATTATACTAGAGGCAATGGGCATAAAATAATTGGCAAACGATTCCAGTCGCATGAAGCTAAGCATTTCTTCTCCAGTAGAGTTGTAAATATATGAAAAAAATTACCCCCCAGTTTAGTAAATTGTACTAAGTACTAAGCTTTAACCCGCCGAGTCCCAACGACATACGATGCACGTCGCTACTTTTTTTTTCCGCGGACAGACCCAACGACAAGCATCGTACGTCACGCAATTGCAAAGCCCATTGTGGGCATATTTTTTAACATTCGCGGGTGATTTTTGGTAGGCATATGTGGGAGACCTTCCTCTACCTGCTGTCAAGCGGGCATACTGCCTGGCCCCACCTAACCTTCCCTTCCCCCCCTCCCCCCCACGCTGGGCAATTCACCTGTTAGCAGTAACCTAGGCAGTAAAGGTATGTTGCCCCACGGTCTCTCCAATGACGAAATTCATGGTGAAAGTGATTCCTGAGGTGGAGGACAAAGAAACAAAGAAGCTAGAGGTAGAAACAAACAGAAGTGATGAGGTGGTAATGCCGTAAAGGAAGGTGCCATATACTGGGGTTCTGGGTGAGGGAACAATGCTTATAAATGCCTATATTATTATGTGAAAACCAATATATACTTTTACTACACATAAATTCGTACCAAATAAATGAGATAAATACGTAATTTAAAGTGGCTTGAATTAGTTAATCCTTCCATAGTTCGTTTTCTTTAGCCAGATACCCTGAAAAAGAAGGAAAACGTAAGGTTGAGTGACACCTGTATCAACATTTTTTTTACCTCAGGATCTCGATTTCGCTATGAATTTTCGATGTTTCTCACCAAAAGCGAAGGTTTCAGCCAAAAAACAAAAATTCGAAAATCGGCCGGGACCTGAGGGAAGGCTGGGTAAAAAAAACAGTCGGGACTGGGTGGGTTAAAGGTCACCAGGATAAATATTTGTCGTCTAACCCCCAGCTTAACCCATCGAGTCCCATCGGGTACGATGCACGTCGCTACTTTTTTCCGTGGACAGACCCACCGACATGCATCGTATGTCACTCATTTGGAAGACCCATTGTGTGCACATTTTTCAACATTCGCGGGTGATTTTTGGTAGGCATATGTGGGAGACCTTCCTTTACCTGCTATCAATCGGGGATACTGCCTGGCCCCACCTAACCCCCCTTTCCCCCCCTTCCCCCCACACTGAGCAATTCACCTGTTAGCAGTAACCTGGCCTGTAAAGGTATGTTGCCTCACTTTCTCCCCAATGACGAAATTCATGGTGAAAGTGATTCCTGAAGTGAAGGACAAAGAAACAAAGAAGCTAGAGGTAGAAACAAACAGAAGTGATGAGGTGGTAATGTCGTAAAGGAAGGTGCCATATACTGGGATTTTGGGTGAGTGAACAATGCTTATAAATGCCTATATTATTGTGTGAAAACAAATATAGACTTGTACTACACATAAATTCGTACCAAATAAATGAAATAAATACGTAATTTAAAGTGGCTTGAATTAGTTAACCTTTCTATAGTTCATTTTCTTTAGCCAGGTACCCTGAAAAAGAAGGAAACGTAAGGTTGAATGACATCTGTATCAACATTTTTAGCCTCAGGATCGCAATTTCTCTATGAATTTTTGATGTTTCTCACCAAAAGCGAAAGTTTCAACCAAAAATAAAGAGTCGAAAATCGGTCGGGATCTGGGGGTAGGCTGGGTAAAAAAACATTCAGGACTGGACGGATTAATATGTTTACTTTCGAATAAAACACTTGTGTATGTATAAATTTTTATTTTATTGTATTCTTTTAGAGCCTGGATCAGCTTATTAAATGCAAATATACGCACAGTGATAATGTTTTAAGATTCTTCCCACGGAGACCAACTGAGACTGCGGGATCACTATATTTACGTGTATCTGCAACTTGTGAATTCCCGCAGAGTCCAGCTGAGACCACGGGATTATTAGCTATATTCATATGTATCTGTATCTTTTGAATTCCCTCAAAGTCCAACTGAGACCACGGGATTACCGTATTCACGTTGTTATGTCTACAGTCTTATTGTCCACAGATGCCCCATTAACTCAGTGTACCCATACATAGTGTCATGCTTTATTTATTTATTCTATTATTCATTGTACTTTACTACTTTCTCTTTCAGGTTATTCATACTGGTAGCTTATTGATAATGTATTATAGAATGTAGCTTTTCCTTTTCAGTCCTTCCTATCAAATTTCCATGTCAGTTTTTCCATGCAGCATGGTGGTTTTTCTCACTTTTTCTTGCCAGTTTTAACTGGAGGGTTTGGAGGCGGGGGGGGGGGGGGGGTAGCCTTCCTGCTTTACTATCCTTATCCTTCAGCATGTAGAGTTAGATCTTGTAGTCATAGTCTACTCTGTAATAAACAGCCTCGAAAGGACCATAAGGTCTGTTGCTGTTTGCTTTCCTTTGTGCTTCTTTGTGCTTCAGTTTGGGGGTGAGGAAGGACACAAGGAACATGTGTCCTGTACGTCATGTGCCGCTTTGTATGGGTGACTGTTTCGAGCCATTCCATGCTGAGCGAGACCTTCACTAGTGGAGCGCATACACACACACACACACACACACACACACACACACACACACACACACACACACAAAGCATAACTCCTCACTTCCAAACCCAGCTTGTCTTGCACGAAGAACATCGCCACTGGAGAAGTAAGTGATTTTCTTTATGTATGTATTTATTTACCTATATTTGTCACTATATTTACACCTACACATATAGGTGTTTTTTTTACATAAATACCAATGACAGGGAAATATGTACAGCTTCAGTTTCACCTGTTAGCAACTGATTTAGTGTTCATGTGTGGTTTCTGAGATGGAAAAAAAAAAAGTAATTTCATAATAGTTGTTGGAATAAAACCGGAAAAAGAAAACTAGCAAGCATAAAGTTGCTCAGGCGCTATGAGAAAATAACGTACTTGAGTGCGGCTGATGGCGGCTCAGCGCGTGGGTGGGTACACTAGTTTTTTGCATTTTTCTCGAAAACCATTAAGCGAAGGAGAACCATTAGAGGCTAAAATGAAAACCCATAAATTTCTGCATAAGATCATGAAATAAAAACATAACACTGCCAAGAAAGGCTCTGCGCTAGAGCTCCCCGAATAAAAAAGCTGTTGCATGTCGGAAATTGATGTTTCGCTTATTACTTGAAAACCATACCTCGTATCAAACTGGGAACTGTCCCATTCGAAAGCTAATAAAATTCTCTTTCTACTGATGGTACAACATGTTGAGATAGGTTAGTAAACATTGGAGTTCTGATGTTGGGAAGAGNCTAACATACGTATAGTGTGTATAGTGAGTGTGTGTGTGTGTGTGTGTGTGTGTGTGTGTGTGTGTGTGTGTGTGTGTGTGTGTGTTTTCTTGCTTATCGTGTACAACAAACATCGACGAATAGGAATATGTAGGTTATGTAGCAAAATAAATATGTTTGGGTGGTGAAAATAAGCAGAGAATACACGATTTTGGTGCGCGCGTGGTGGGCGGTGGGGGGGGGGGGGGAGAGAGTGTC
Organism: Birgus latro; assembly: GCA_018397915.1. Lineage (NCBI taxonomy): Eukaryota > Metazoa > Arthropoda > Malacostraca > Decapoda > Coenobitidae > Birgus > Birgus latro. Next base: position 1,416 of record JAGKTI010035792.1, on the reverse strand, counting down.
ATAGAACAAAAATCTTGTGAAACTTATCTGTGCACGAAAGGGTTAACTCTCCTCCTCTTACTGGCTCCCTTCAACCTTGCCGCACTGTTGCATCTTTATCTCTTTTCAATTGCTACTTCAGTGGTCACTGCTCCTCTGAACTATCTGCTTGCATCCCTCCACCTCTACGACAGGTGCGTAGCATCCATGTAGCAACAAACTCTCATCCCTTTTCTGTCCAACTCTCTAATGCAAGAGTTAACCGTTACTCTCAGTCTTTCATTTATGCAACAGGTCAACTCTGGAACTGTCTCCCTCTGTCTGTATTTCCTACTTCCTATGATCTCCAGTCTTTCAAACGCAGTGTGTCCAGGCATCTCGAAATGAACTGATTTTGAATTTGGCTCTCTTTTTTTTTTTTTTTTTGAACGAACAATTTTCAGGCTCTTGGCCTTTTGTTCCTTCTTTCCTGGATAAAAAAATAAATAAATAAATAAGCTAAGCATCTTAAGTTCAATGGCAGAAGTTTCTGCTTTGATGTTTTTCTTATTTTGGGGGAAAAACAGCATTTCCTGATATGCAGACGGTTAGTCCTGTAAAGTTATTGAATCTTAAGTTCTGCATCTTCAATTTCTGCCTTTGTGTTGTTTTCCATATTTTATGGGAAACAGAATTTTGTGTTATGCCTTACGTTACTGTATTAGTGCTTAGTCTGTAAAATCAATGAAACAAAAAAAGGTCTTTTTGTTTTCACTGCTTGTAATCTGCCTTGATGTTGTTTGGTAGTGCTTTGTTATTTTATCAACTTAAATGTTATATTGCTGTAATGGAAGTGGTTTATTTTTTTTTTAAATGAAACTAAATAAGGTCTTCGTTTTCATAGCATGTAAAATGTGAACACTGTTTCCTTGCTGTGGTTGAGATTGTTCATGTTCATCTTCAAGAGAATCAGGTTGTAGAAAGAAAGGGAGAAATATCATTATCATAATTATTACATCTGAGTTTTGCATGTTTACCTTTTGCAATGTACAGTACGGGATTTTGTATTTATCAAAATTATGTTTAGCAGTTCTCTTATAACACTTAAAATGCTTTATTTGTTTTTGCATGTGTTAAATTAGCTTACTGATATACCACTAACCTGAGGCAGAGGAAGGGAGGTGTGAAGGAAGAGCAAGAGATTGAGGGATGGAGGAAGGGAGAAAGGGAGAAGTGAAAGAAAAGAGAAATGGCCCCCCTAGCTACGCCTTTGTTCCCCATCAGTATGTGTATCTGCCCCTCCAACTTGAGTAGTCAAGAACCGGCACTGTCGCCGATCAAACTGTGAGACGGAGGAGGAAGGAAGGGACAAGAGAAAGACATGAAGGAATGAAAGGAAGGAGGAGAAAGGAGAGAGTGAAGGGAAAGGAAAGCCTCTTATATACTTTTACTCATTGA
>JAGKTI010035791.1:0-11188 GCA_018397915.1 Birgus latro | reverse complement strand
ATATATATACACTGTACACGATGTAAATCCCAAAAGTTCTGAACGAACGTAGTTGCAGGACCGGGTAAACACAGGAACGCTAGAACCAACACTCCTTACAAAACAAGAGGCTCGAATAGCTATCCACATTAGATGGGTTAAGTTTATGCCGTAATGTGTGCTTTGTGAGTGCGTGACGAGCGAGGGAGCGCCATGTTATCACAATTGTACTCGGATATAAAATTATAGGCGGGAACTCCGATATGTAATTGCTAGAGCTGATGCTAAAAACACAGTGTTAAGACTGAAAACCTTTTTTAATGTGATTTCGTAAGAGCAGAACACTCCCTCAGAGAACTCGGGATTTCAAGGCTTCCTACGCATTTATGGGAGAGTTTTTAGTTAACAAAATTTAATGAACGACTGTATCACAAGCAGAAAGAATTTCAACTTTACTTCACAGAGGAATAAAGTTATGACGGTCGGGTTGGGCCAGGCCACGCATTTCCAAACTTAACTGAGAGTAAACATCATTCACTCGCTTAGCTCGCACGTTCATAGTCATCGTTAGAATTTGATTAAAAATAAATAAATAAATAAATAAATGCATCGGATAAATTTTTAACCAAGTATTTTTGCAAACTCTACACGACTGTACTCAGCTAATGGCATAAAATAACAAGGTTTACAATTACTTGGTGACATCAAACTAGTCACAAAAGGAACGATGAGAATAGGCCATAAATTATGCTGACGAATAAGCTTGTCAACTATTGTATTGCTAAAAACAATAAAAACATACGATCTTTGTGCAAAACGTGAGGTTGTTGTTGTTGTTGAATATTTGCCCCAACTTGTGGGGACACGGGCAAACAGAGCCCGTTCAGAGAAGTTGTATAGAAAAGTAGCACAACAGCGAAAAAAAAAAAGAGGGCGAGACACGGAAAACTGGAGCAGCGCAGACGACAGACAGGTGAAGGCAAAGAGCAGACAGCGCCAAACACCGGAAGAGAAGAGAAGATCACAGGAAAAAGCAGGGGAGACTTAAGGCTGATCATCTGAATCAGAAATGTCAGTATATTCTGAATCATGCTCAAGGTCTTCGTATAGAGCCAAGTCTCCCGAGTCACGAAGGCTGGATGGACAGCCCATCTTCTTCTCAATAAATTTCTCGACCACATCCAAAACAGATCGCTGGATCTGGGCAAGTATGAGGTCGGAAGTCACCGATTCGAGTGATGTGCAGGCAGGAGTAGGTGTTGAGGGCAAGGTGGACTGGGGCCCAGCAGGTGGAAGAGCAAGGGCAGCCTCAGACAGAGAGGGAGAAGCTGAAGGTGTAGCAGCTGATAAGAGGCCCACACACTCAGCAGAAGGTGGTAGAACCTGGGGGGAAGGGACCTCGTCTTGATGTTCAGACGGAAGTGGAGGCGCAGCCCGTTCCCCTTCAGCTGCTGACGGTGGCGGGTGGACCTCAGCGACGGTCGTGACGATTTCCATGTCCGTGGTCGGTGCCGGGTCAGTAAGTGAAGAGCCAGTTGCCCTGTTTGAAGGGCCATCCAGTCGCAGTCTTTTCCGAAGTGTAATGCAAGGCCGAGGTGGAGGTGGCCGTGACTGCGGCTGCAGCTGAGACTGCGGCCGCCGGAGACGCTGCTGCTGCTGCGGAGTGGGACGTGCATTGCCAGCAAAGCTCCGAGGGATGGCAAGGCGCGGAAGCCCGTTCTCCCCGAAAATTTGAGGGAGGAGAACGCGCAGAGCCGCCTTGTCATCCCCACAAAAAGCCTGAGCCATCGCAACACACATCGCAACAATGGTGTTTATCTCCACAGAACACCCAGGACCCGAAGGCCGGTGCTTCTGTGCCGCGGGGCGCCGCCATGCATGAGCAGAGCCCTGCACAGCAACACCTCCCGGCCCAGTGACACCCCTAGCCTCAGGACCCTTAGGTGACTGATGGAGACTAAACTCCACCGTCTCATCCTCACCGAGAGAGCGCCGAAAGTGCCGTGGTTTCGGGGCAACGATGCCGAGTCTGTGTACGAAAACATCAGCACCGGTGTCCCGACGCTTGATGAATCCATATCCAGACTTCACGTTGTACCAAACCACGGTGCCAATGATCTTCATGGCTTCCGACGGCCTAGAACTACTGCTGGATGCCCCCCTCAACAGGTCGAAGGCGGTAGCAGAGGCAGAAGGGATCGCTGGTTCGACTGGCATAGTGGCAACTGGCCTGGCCAAGCGCTGGAAGTGGAGTGAACGTGAGGTAAATTCTTACTTCTTTATTAACACAGTGGAGAGACACAGTCGGATCTGGAGTAATTAAGCTGAAGGATTTCTAGCAACGGCATTTACATTATTCATTGTAGAATAATACAATTCGTGTTTTCTTTCTCTATTCCATATTTTATTTTGCCTCTGATGATAAATTCAAGCTCCTTCGAAATTATTTTATCCCTGCAGAAATTCTTTAAAATGCCTTAATTAAGGACTTTATTCAGAGGCAAGCATCTTTAACTGGTGTTTAAACAGGCAAATGTTTGCAGTTCAAGGTAAAATCGCTTATTAACCTCGTATACACGGAGGTGGATGCTGTACTTTCTTGACAAGCAGAAAGTCTCTCCACTCACCCGTTTCCACATTAAAACATTGTATTGTCCCTTCTTCTGTCACTGCCTCTAACTCCCTTTCCCTCTCTCACCTGTCACTCTTCCCACCCTCCCACCCACCCTAACACACACACACACACACTCATTACACTTCCCTCCACCGCACCCAGTACTCCACTGATGGTCATATAAACGTTCACATGCTTTGTAAGATAAATGCTCACGTGCTGTGGAAGATGAGTTGCAATATGTGGGAGTACGGTTATAAGGTCAGACAGGTAGTTGCACAAGTAAACCAGCATGGCGAAACAGTGACAATTAGACGAACACACCAGCGACGGGCAATGCACAGATATAGCAATGGAGAGGGAAAGAGAGCTTAAGCGTTCATTACCCGTGAATGGTCTGACAAGGGCGAGGTGTTGTGGTAGAAGAGAGGGCTTCAATGACAGCACAGTCATGAGGTCAGCTGGGTAAGTCCTCAGGTAATCCAATATGGTCAGCCGCTCTCGTGAAGGGGACAGTATGGTGCAGAAATCTACCTCGTGTCTCTGAAGTCGGCCCACCATTCCATCATACACCCCATTTTTCAGGATGCCCCCCGTGCGTTCCTTACGAACAACATAGCTAAAAGAAAAAACTGATTTAACACCGTTTACCCAAGAAAAGTCTTAGTTATTAATTTTTTAAAGTACGACAGAAATAAAGGAGCTGAAGAAACCTGATAATTATTTCCTCCATTAAAAAAAAAAAATCCACTTTGTTCTCGCAATGTCCAGATTACCTTCCTTACCTCAGAAGCGACTTTTTGAGGTCAAGGGGGGGATTAGAGATGGTCCAGCATTTTTTTTTTCACTACTGGTTTGATGAAAATGGCATGACAACCTGTGGTAACAGTCTAAAAATTATTTAATCTTTAGACTGTTACCACAGGTCATGATGCCATTTTCATGACACCAGTAGTGAAAGTGTTGCTGTTCCATATATAATTGCTTCCTTGACTTCGAGAAGTCTCCTCTGATCCAAGGAAAGTAGTCTGGAGACGCGAAAACAAAGTGGAAATGAATTTTTATTCAAAATGTAAAATGCTTCCGAGACAAAGATAGTACAGCTTTACTAATTTGGGGTCACTGAGAATGAAAGTCATGCTTAAAATGTCTGATTGGCTCTTCTTTTTAAGATATTCTACTTGCTCAGTACGTACGATCATTGACTTTGGAATAGCATAGGATACTTGAGTAATAATTGGACGTGGTTTGTATTTCAAACAAGAAATCCTCCAAACACAGGCAAGAATTTGACTAAATGTATAAACAAAAGTTTTACTGGGTGTGGACAGTTTTGGCTGTTTTGCCAGAATAATGCATGATGCAAAAATGAAACTGATATTGTGTCGTGAATTCCAGCATATCATTCTGCGACGTCACTAATGACGCAGTCATTATTCAAGTTGCATCACAGAATATTTTGTCCTATATAAACCTTGCAAATCAAATGGTGTCACCCTAGTATAGAGAGAGAGAGAGAGAGAGAGAGAGAGAGAGAGAGTATGGTGTGTATTGTGCAAGTAGTTTGGTGTCGACAGTCAGAGGAAAATGTATAAGAGATTATGCTGAACTATTTTCTGTATTACTGAAACACTGGAAAAGCTCAGCAAAAGGGGGTGGTCGGAAGTGAATTGCGTGGGCTATTGAAATGGGAGCTCTAGCTCTCCCTATCACTGCCTTTCCATCCACCTTCGGACTACTGCCCTGTTCGACTGGTGGTACAGTCTACTCCGTCTTTGTGTATTACTGTTTGATTTTGCAAAGGGAAATATTTCTTTTTAGCCAAGGTGACGAGTGATGCCTCTTACTCGTTCAGCACCCTACCCGTGTCCCTGACCACCGTGGAGAGAGTCCCAACATGCTTGACCTCTTCCTTACAACTAATCCTACTTCTTACACTGTCAATATTTTCTCTCCATTGGGCTGCTCTGTTCATTACTTTAACCTATCCTATCGCTCCGGTGTGGCCTGTGGGCCCTCCAAAGAAACGTCGTCTGTGGCACTTTGGAGCTGCGGATCGAGAGGTCCTCAGGCAGTACTTCATTGACTTTCCCTGGAATGATTTTTGCTTCCATGCCGGGAACCATTTCATCGTGCCTTGCCCATTACGGAGGTTATTATCTCGGGCATGGAAGCATACATTCCTTTTTCATATCCTCTGATTAATGCAAGAAAGCCTTTTTTTAATCACGCTTGTTCTAATGCTGTCCGCAACAAGGAGAGGGTCTATAAAAGGTGCCGGAGCCAACCCACCCATGAATCACATCTTTTTTATGTTTCTGCCTGGAATAATGCTAAGTCTGTTCCTCGCTCTGCTAAAAATAACTTCATCCGTACTAAATACTCTCAACCCTCCAACTCTATTCTTCCCGCTCCTTCTGGCACCTTGCCAAGAACCTTTCTAACACCTTTACCTCATCATCCTCCCCTCCTCTTTTCTACTTTGATGGCTCTATACCTTTTTCTTCTACTGATAAACCAGATTTCTTCACTCAGACTTTCTCCTCCAAATCCACCTTAGACGATTCCGGTGCTGTTCCTCCAACACTTCCCCCCTCTGACTTCCTCATGGCTGACATTAAAATGTCTTCAACTGATGTATTTTCTGCCATCACTGGCCTCAATACTAACGAGGCATATGGACTTGATGGAGTCCATCCTGTTGTCCTCAAGAGCTCTGCTTCTGTGCTACACCGTGCCTAGTAAACTCTTTCGCCTGTGTCTGTCAACTTGTATCTTTCCTTCTTGCTGGAAGTTTGCTCCCATTCAGCCAGTCCCAAAGAAGGGTGACCATTCCCAACCCTCTAACAATCATCCATTTGCTTTAACATACTGAGTCTTAAAAGTTTTCGAGTCTATAATTAACAGAAATATTTTAAAGCATCTTTCCTATCACAACCTTCTTTCTGATCGTCAGTATGGGTTCCGTCAGGGACGTTCAACTGGCGATCTTCTCACCTATCTTTCAGACTCCTGGTCATCCTCCTTTCGGGATGAAAGCTTTGCCATTGCACTTGACATTTCTAAAGCTTTTGGTCGAGTCTGGCATAAATCTTTAATTTCAAAACTGCCATCTTACGGTTTCAATCCTTCTCTCTGTGGTTTCATCTATAGTTCCTTTCTAGTCGTTCAATAGCTGATGTTGTAGACGGCCTTCTTTCTTCTCCTAAATCTATCAATAGTGGTTTTCCTCAGTGCTCTGTCCTGTCACCAACTCTCTTTCTTTTATTCGTCAATGATCTTCTAAGCTGTACATCTAACCCTATCCACTCGTACATTGATGATTCCACCCTTCACCTTTCCATTCGGTTTCCGCAACATCCATCTCAGTAGATACTTCAACAAACAAGGGAGGAGGCCATGTCACACCTAATGTCTGACTTGGCTCGTATCTTTGACTGGGGTAAAAATATTCTTGTTGTTTTTAATGCACCAAAAACTCAGTTTTTACACCTATCAACCCATAAACTTCCAAAGGAGTACCCACTAATGTTTAATAATATCCAGCTCAATCTTGTATCGTCCTTGAACATGCTTGGGGTCTCGTTCACTCGGGACTTATCTTGGAAAGATGATATTGCATCTATTGTAAAATCTGCTTCAAAGAGATTTGGTGTGCTTAGCCGACTCCGTGCCTTCTTTACCACTGCACAGTCGTTGACTTTATACACGGGTTTTATTCGCCCCTGTTTAGAGTACAACTCTCACGTGTGGGGAGGCTCCCCACATACAGCTCTTCTCAATAGCGTGGAGTCAAAGGCTTTTCGTCTCTTCAACTCTTCTCCTGTTACTGGCTCCCTTCAACCTCTGTCTTACTTCGCCGCACTGTTGTCTCTTTATCTCTTTTCTATCGCTACTTCAATGGTCACTGTTTCTCTGAAGTGTCTGCTTGCATCACTCCACCTCTACATCTGGCGTATAGCACCCGTCAAGCAACAAAATCTCATCCCTTCTCTGTCCAACTCTCTAATGCAACAGTTAACCGTTACTCCCAGTCCATCATTTATGCAACACGTCAACTCTGGAACTGTCTCCCTCTGTCTGTATTTCTTATTTCCTATGATCTCCAGTCTTTCAAGCGCAGTGTGTCCAGGCATCTCGAAATGAATGGATATTGAATTTGGTTCTCTTTTGTACTGTTTTTTTTTTCTTTGGAAGGAACAGTTTTGCGGGCTCAGCCTTTGGTTCCTTCTTCCTCGTAAAAAAAAAACTGTCAAAGCTACTAATTTCTGCTATATTTGTGGTGAAATCACATTTGTGTCAGAAAAGCACAAAATTACCGCTGTGGTTAAGAAAAACTGCCATCTATTTTGTGGCTGCAAAACTGGAGATTAAGACAACAGCTGGGCTCCACCTATATGCTGCAACACTTGGGCAATAAATCTTTGCCAGTGTTTAGTTAAGAAAAGGAAATCTGTGCCGTTTTCTGTACCAAAGATTTGTCAAGAACCTTTAAGGCAATTGCTACTTCTGTATTGTACCCCCCATTCGGGGACTGTCAGAGTAGAGAAAGTGCACTGTAAAATATCCGAACATTCTGACAGCAATTCGTCCAGTACCCCACTGGGACTGGTGCCTGTTCCTGAAGCACAAGAATCCTTATATTTGCATCAGACGAGGAGGAAGGAAACGTCAAAATATCTACCTCTGAACCATCAATATCACTTGGCTCAGATTTTGCCCCACCCTCTTCTACTGAATCGCACCTCACAACAGAAGTTGATCTGAATGATGAGGGATTTGGAACTGCACAAGAGCAAGACAGTGTTGTTGGGCTACAGACTACATCAATGGAGTCTCCTGGCAGATGATGTTAGGACTTCCATGTTCCTTGACTATCAAAAGAATCTCGCCCAGTATCTCTTCAAGGAGGATGATCTTGTAGCCTGCAACAACATCGATGGTCTGATGGCAACACTCAACATCGTTCATAATCCAGCTGAGTGGTGACTTATCACTGATTTATCGAAGTCGAGTCTTAATGCTGTTTTGCTGCACAGTGGTAATGTTTTGCCATCTATTCCAGTTGGTTATGCAGTTCATATAAAAGAAAGTTTTGAAAACATGAACAAACATTTAAGGTGCATAAACTACGACCGATATCAGTGGTAACTTTGTGGTGACTTGAAAGTTATTGCTATTTTGTTAGGTCTTCAGAATGAATATACAAGTATCGGTACTGCTATTTTCTCTGGGAATAGGATAGTCGTGCAAGTGAGTTTCCCTACATCGAGAGAGATTGGTTGCTCATTCAATAGTCGTTGGGGTCAGAGAAGAAAAATGTTTTGCATTCTACCCCATTGTCAAGGCACTGGACAAAATCAAAGAAGCCTTCAAGTATCTCTGTGTGAAATTCCCCAGGTTAAGTCAAGCAAAAATATATGAATGTGTTTTCGTTGGTCCTCAGATCCATGAACTTCTTCGTGATGATGCATTTGACAGTGTACTGTGTGGCAAAGAAAAGGATGCATGGCAAACCTTCAACAAGATTTCTTGGAAACAACAAGGCAGACAATTGCAGGGAGTTGGTGGAAAGTCTCCTAACGACATTCAATAAGCTTGGCTGCAACATGTCACTCAACACACATTTTTTTCACTCTCATCTAGATGTCTTTCCACAAAGCTGCTGAGCAATGAGCGAAGAGCATGGCGAGCGATTTAACCAGGACATTGTAGCAATGGAGAAACTGTATCAGAGCAAATGGAACCCATCAATTCTTGCGAACTGTTGCTGGGCTGTAACCATGGGTTCTCCATTCTTGTACACAAGAGACAACCCCAAATGCGCATTTCAGAAGCTGAGTAACGACTGAAATACGTACTGATACATAATAAGTGTTTTATCTACATGGCATGTCAGATATATTCATGTAAAACTATCACAAACAGACGGAAATACATTGATTTGAAATTCATGATTAATACTGTAGACTACTGTCTGGATTATGCAGGCTAAATAAATGTAAAATATAAAATCTTACTTTTGAAACAGTAGCCAAGCAACTGTTTTTGTCATATCTGAATTCAGCGCATTAAAAAAAAAACATAAGAGAAAATTTTATCTCCGAAGCAGACAAATTTTACAAATTTATTGATCAGTGAAAAGAGGTATCTGGAGGTGCTGAAGGGGATATTATTTCTGTTTTGGTGAAAAACTAACAAGACTCACCCAAATATGTGAAATATAGTATGATACAGCGGGATATAAGTGTTTTCCACATTGATGTCTGGTTCTCTTTGTCCCGACATAATTATGTTACATAATTCGGGATATACAACAATCGTGGGTAAAGTTCAGTCCTCTCCAGTTACAGTCAAGATCCTGGTATCGTTTTTTTTCTTTTTTGAATATTTTACGAGTATATGTGGGAATAGAACTCCGTTTTACTTTTCTAGGTCAGAAATCATACTCATCACACCAGCTGGTAAGAGATAAGTGGCTGTTCACTTGGGTCAATTCCCTTTCCACATACCCCACTCTAAAGGCGGAAGGAGAGAGTCATTTCATGCGTATTCTTAAAAAATAATCCTATCCATAAACATTCCCTTCCTGTCGACGGAATTTTAATTTCCGTCGGTATCCAAACCAATTCCCTTGGAAGGGAAGAGGAAATGTTCAGGTTGGTAGCACAGTAAAGCTAAAACGACCCATGCAGTTGATAAATGGTATGGTGAAGCATAAGAATTACAAACTGATACATCAAAGCACGCATATCTCATGCTGGATAATGAAAGGACAACATATTTAAGATGTGGGAGGTCGCCCCACCACATTCGTGGCCTTTCCTCTAACTTTGTTCAACACCACCTCTCCTCCTCTAAACCTCGCCCTCTTTTTTTAACCGAGACTCAGCTGTCTGAGGCAACCGACAGCAAACCCTTTTCTGTATCCTCCTACTTTCTCTAAATTCATTTAAAAGCCAAAGGTGGCTGTTGTGTATATGTGTTCAACAACTTATCTTGCTCTCGGGTTCCTGAACTTCATTATGAATTCTCTACTCTCTGGCTTCGGCTCTCCTGTCATTCTCTGACTAAATACATCTGTGCTGTGTACTTATTCTCTAATTCTACTGACTATCAAAAATTCTTTGAGTATCTTACTTCTGCGATGGAACACATTCTATCCATTTCCCCTTTCTCTGAAATCTCCATTCTAGGAGATTTCAATGTTTACCACCACCTTTGGCTCTCCTCTCCTTTAACTGATCCACCCGGTGAACAAGCCTACATCTTTTCTATCCTTAATGACCTAGAGAAGCTTGTACAGCGCCCTACCCATATCCCTGACCGCCTTGAAGATACCTCCAACATGATTAGCCTCTTTCTTATAACTAATCCTTCTGCTTACACTGACAATCTTTTCTCTCCGTTGGACTCCTATGTTTATATCCTTATTACCTTAACCTATCCTATCGCTCTAGTGTGACCTGTGGACCCTCCCAAGAAACTTCGTCTGTGGCACTTTGGAGCTGCAGATTGGGAAGCCCCCAGGCAGTACTTCTTTGATTTTCGCTGGAATGATTATTGCTTCCATGGCCGGGGACAATCTGAGTGTGCCTTGCGCTTTACGGAGGTTATTCTCTTGGGCACGGAAGCATACATTCCTTTCTCATATCCTCTGACCAATGCAAGAAAGCCTTGGTTTAATCATGCTTGTTCTAATGCTGTCCACAACAAGGAGAGGGCCAATAAAAGGTACCAGAGCCAACCCACACCAGAATCACATCTTTTTATGTTTCTGCCCAGAATCATGCTAAGTTTGTTCTTCGCTCTACTAAAAATAATTCCATCCGCACTAAATGCTCTCAACTCTCCAACTCGAATTCTTCTCGCTCCTTCTGGCACCTTGCCAAAAACGTTTCTAACAATTTTACCTCATCATCCTTCCCTCCTCTTTTCTACTGTGATGGCTCTGTAGCTATTTCTTCTACTGATAAAGCAGATCTCTTTGCTCACACTTTCTCATCCAATTCCACCTTAGATGATTCCGGTGCTGTTTCATCACTTCCCCCCTCTGACTTCCTCATGGCTGACATTAAAATTTCTTCAACTGATGTATTTTCTGCCATCGCTGCCCTCAGTAATAACAAGGCATTTGGATCTGACAGAGCCCCTCCTGTTGTCCTCAAGAACTGTGCATCAGTGCTTACACCCTGCCTAGGTAAACTCTTTCACCTTTGTCTTTCAGCTTGTACCTTTCCTTCTTGCTGGAAGTTTGCTCCCATTCAGCCAGTCCCAATGAAGGGTGACCATTCCCAACCTCTAACTATCGTCCAATTGCTTTAACATCCTGTGTCTCATAAGTGTTCGAGTCTAGTCTTAACAGAAAATTTTTATGGCATCTTTCCTGTCACAACTTTCTTTCTGATTGTCAGTATGGGTTCCGTCAGGGACGTTCCACTGGCTAGCTTCTCAACTATCTTTCAGACTCCTGGTCATCCTCCTTTCGGGACTTTGGCGAATGCTTTGCAATTGTACTTGACATCTTAAAGGCTTTCGATCAAGTGTGGCATAAATCTTTAATTTCCAAACTGCCCTCTTACCGTTTCTATCCTT
>JAGKTI010035790.1:0-11188 GCA_018397915.1 Birgus latro | reverse complement strand
ATAATAATAATAATAATAATAATAATAATAATAATAATAATAATAATTTTCAAAACCTTACTTTTATCTTATTCCAGTACTCGAAACTGAAAAAAAAAGAAATCGAGAAAAAACCCTGATCATTTTCCCACTAAAACCTTACACAAATACCGGGCTTTAAAAAACGCAAATTAAACCATTATTACGAGTCGATACTTTTCCAAAAATTAGACCCAAACTTTTAAATGGTCCTTTCCCGACTGCAGACTAACCCCCCCCTCTCTCTCTCTCTCTCTCTCTATTAACTCTAAAGTAGTCCAAGTAGCACTTAGAGATTATTAATCACCGTCTCAACGTCCCTCTTTATTATAATTTAATTCCCAGTTCTCTCGAGGGAAATTAAAGCAAACACTTTCTCTCTCTCTCTCACTTTTTATTCACGTAATATCTGGCTTAGATATTAACCCCTTAAGTGTGATGACGCTTGAATGCTTGTTTGTCAACCGTATAACCACCTATTGAGAGAGAGAGAGAGAGAGAGAGAGAGAGAGAGAGAGAGAGAGAGAGGATGTGTACGTGGGTGTTCATGTATGCGTTTCCTGGATGAATGTGCCTATGCCTAATGTATGTATGTATGTATGTATGTATGTGTGTGTGTATGTATATCTTTTTCAAGGACAGGTGAAAAGTGCGTAAATGCAACTGTGTATGACTATGTGCGTCTACTGCATATGCACTGAGAACTCGCAAGGGGCTGGTAAAAAGGGCATAAATACTACCAATGTCACACGCCTTCAGAACACAGCCCCTGTGCTTGTTGTTGTTCTTGCTGTTATTACTACAGGTGTTATTATTACATCTCTGTGGCTTTAGCTGTTTGTTATTATTATTATTATTATTATTATTATTATTATTATTATTATTATTACCATTGTTGTTGTCGTAATTCCCTGATAACTACTAATCAAGCACAACTCAATAACACATACTCCACACCAGACTCAACCTATACCACTAATTCTGTACAGTTAAAAATGGTCCAACAGCGCCTTTGCCATTCTTCGCCCAGCCGGTGTAGCAGAAAACGAACAACAGCAGCAAGTGCGTATGAGTGTTATTGGTATTGTAACAGAAACTAATGCTACCGTTCCCCTGGGCCATTTGTCTTGCCTTGCGCTTTTGGTAACAGGACAGTGTGCAGGGGAGGGGTTGGTAGATAGATAGATAGATAGATAGATAGATAGATAGATAGATAGGCAGACAGAGACAGAGACACAAACATGATAGGCAAAGAATACACACACAAGCAAAACAAACAAACACACACACACACGAGTTTATGCCGCTCATCTAAAAATTCACCACCACTTGTGTGCTGGTATAGTGCTTTAATAGCCTACGCCAGTCGAGGTGAATCACGTGAATATGAGATGACCTGATTCACTATTAACCACCAGACGATTTTAATTAACTGTGGAAAGCCCTCTTGGTTCTGACTTCGATTACTGAGGGAGGAAGGGAGCAGTGTGGGGGAGGGGGAGAGGGAGCCAAACTGATAGGAAGGCAGCAATGACGGAAGACTGAGTGTTTGGAGAGGGAAAGAGAGTAGCTAGGTGTAGAGGGAAGGAGGAAGGAGAAAGGTTAGGAAAGAAGGAAGGGAGCATGTTAGGAAGGCAGGGAGTCAGAGAACAGGTTAGAGAAGGATGGAAGGAGCAGGTTAGGGAGGGGAGAGAGGCCACAATATTCAGAGAGATATTAGTGTTAAAAAAAGACAAAGAAGAAAAAGATGAGAACAGAAGTACATGAGGAGGGAAGGATCAGCGGAAGAAGGAAGGATGGGGGCAGGCTAAATGGGGAGGGAGGTAGCAGGTTAGGGAGGACTGGAAGCAGGAAGGGGGCAAAATAGGCAGCGTGATGGAAGTGTCGATAGAACAAGGTATACAGAGAGGGACGGTGTTACATAGGTGGGAGGGAAGGGAGGAAAACAGCCAGGGAGATAGCAATGTCGGAGGAACAAGGTGTACAAAAGGGTGTAACGTACAGTAGGAGGGAGAGAGAGGGGGGAGCATGGAGCCGGAAAGGGAGGGAGTAATGGATATAGCAGTATACGAGTAGGTAAGTGGCCATTAATGTCGAAGAACAAAATTCAAACCTACACTACACCACTGCCTTCTTCAACTATCTTCTCTATCGCTGTCTGTGCCTTGTATACGTCCTACCCTCCGCCTAAACCCCTTCCCCCAAGACTTAACCCTTTACAACAAGACATATGAGGGAGGGAATAGCGTACGGGGGGAGAGAAGTAGGAAGCAATAAAGGAAGAGATACAGCAGTGACGGAAAAGCACAGTATAAAAGGGAGGGAGGAAGACAACAAAACAGGCAGCGAGATGACAGTGTCGGATGGACAAAGTGTATAGTGAGAGAGGGAGGAACTGGCTAGCATAACTGAGAGTGGAAGGAGGGAAGAGGGAAGGGAAGGAGAAAAGGAAAGCAGGAGAGAGATGAGTGTATGAGTATGTGAGGGAGGATGGCAGAGGAAGAAAAATATAAGAGGGAGGAGGGAAAAGGAACACTGACTAAATGGGATTGAGAGAAGGGGGAAGAGAAAGGAAGCATATGAGGGAGCCAAATATAAGGAGCAAAATACAGGAGGAAGGGTGAGAATAGCGTAGGTTAGGATTTAGGAAGAGTGGGAGGGAGAAACAGTGGAGGTGGGTGTGGCTGGTGAGAGGGAGAGGGGAAGGGATGGTATGAAGGAGGATGTGCGACAAAAACCTGCCACCTAGCGACTGGTGCGGCGATGCTGGCCAGGTAGGCAGTCAAATCAGTGAGGCACAACCCCTCACACCAGATAAATCACACGCTACGCTTTGCACCAACAAGCGGCAGGTGAATTTAGTCGAACGGACATCTTACGCAAATACGGCCACGTTCTTCATTATACTGTACCCAGATGCGCCTCACAATACACTCGAATTAATCCATTCAGTCAATGATTATTTATTTATTTATCTATTTATTTTTCTGGCAATCTCGAGGCAATTTCATTCATCTCCGAAATGACCTCTCTTACACAAGGGGTAAGAAACAAACTTCATTAATCCATCCATTAGATGACAATTTGTTTTTAATTATTTTACTACCGCCAGATGATTTCCTTCATTTTCTATACCTCCCTGATCGAAGGGGTCACAAAAATAATGAGAACCATAATTAACACCAGGTAAAAGATGCAGTGCCGGTAATTCAATATTCTGCCTCCACTAATACGCGGACACTAAATATGGTTAAATCAGAATAAAAACAGGCCCAGTCCACTGTCATGTTAAATAAGCGTGAGAGGGACCTTCACGCCTAGACTTTGCCACATTTGGTCTTCCACACTAACAACCCGACCACCTCAGCGCCACACACCCTCGTTAGCGGCACGGTAACATTTTCACACCTCTCACATCCACCTTCCACCCCGCACCTCCTGTAACTGCCCACCTTCTCCCTCCTCACATCATTTGCCACCATTATCACCACTGTTCTGACACCTATATCCTCAACCACACCTACAACCACATCCAAAACCACACTTTCACACACGCGTACACCCATACCCTATCACCTCTCATACCCCACTCTCCACCTTCTTTGCCCCCATTATCCCCACTGTTCTAATACCTACACCTATACCCACACCCATCCCTACACTCACACCCATCCCCTCACTCATTCCCATACCCTCACCCACACCCACTCCTACACCATCCTCCAACCCCCCTCCACAACAGCCCCCTCCACCCACCCCCCCCCCCCCCCACCCACTACCATCTCTGCAATTATTATCACTACTGCTCTAATACCACGGACATCCCCAAACACACGCCTTACCTCCTTTGCAACCATTATCACCATTGTTAACACCATCGTCATCACCGTTCCTCTCACCACCAGATGTCGCCTCACCAACATTACAATCCCTGCCATCACCGCTATCACTGGCTTACTATAGTGCATTATCTTCCAGCCAGACAAAGGTCCTAAACTCCTTTTCGGCTTAGTTGATGGCCAAGCGTAGTCAGATCGGAAAGTTGATCTGACAAGTAACCAAGGAGATTCATCCCTACCTCATAACGAAAGCATATCGAATTTCACGTAACCCTGAATTGTCCAGTTCCATCAGGTAAAAACAATATACCACATTTCGCTACTAGTACCATAACACTGTACCATATCAGTAATTCTGCCTATACCACATCACCACTAACACCGTCAATACTACCACTACCACCATCACCATTATCACTACAATAACATTAACAATCACTCTTACAACCACTACTACCATACTACTACTATCACCACCATCACACTACCAAAATCATCACTTACTACTACTGCTACTACTAGTCACCACCATCATCACCACCACCATCACCACCACTACTACCACCTCTACCACCATCACTTTCACCATCAAAACAACCCTGCCACTACCACTACTACCATAATCCACTGCTACCACCATTACTACCACTACCACCACAGCCATCCCTAAAACACAACTACTACAAAAATCACTACCACAACCACCACACTCACCACAGCAGCTCAAACAATAAGGTCATTAAATATAACAAGCACGACTGAATTCCCCCTCTAATTACACTGTGCTATGTAATTAGTCAACATTAACATTAGTCCAAGCGTAATTAGTGAGGTGAAAGTGTATTTAAAGCAGAATATTTAACCCCTTCAGTACTGTGACAGGTGGTGGATGCCTTCATGTGGTGGCACTGTTATGACCGGGCTGTGGAGATGCCCGGCTATACAAACAAACGTCCCTCAACTCCCTCCCTGTCCCCCGAAAGGAAGGTGGTGGACTGCAGAGGATGGGCAACTTCGGCCTGCAGTCCACTGGGTTCACGTTCTGGTGAGCCTGGGGTTGCAACAATTACCGGAACTACTAAAACCTACCACAACCACAACAACAACAATTACCACTACTACTACTCTTCCTCCTCAACCATTATTACTACCACAACAACAACAACAACAACAACAACAACAACAATTCCTCCTCCTCCTCCTCCTACTACTACTACTACTGCTAAGACTTTTTTTTCATATTATTCTTCCTGCCTCCGGACGATTTTATATAGCTCAGGATTAACTTTTCGATTTTGAGAAGCCAGATATACCTTCAATTGCATCTTCAATACGATGGGGCTTTTTAACCTGAATAAAATCGTCCGTTCGTATTAGCAGCACGAATTGAAAAAAAAATAAGTGTTCTCGGTCTGAAAGAGCTTATCTGAATGAAGTATTTAATAAAGGATACTGCTTCCTCTCTCTCTCTCTCTCAATCTGTCTATACCTTTCTACTCATCTATTTACTATTAATCTCCCTCCCCCCCTCTCTCTCTCTGCATACTAATACCACTTTCACTGACGGAATTGACCCATTTTCGCGTTTCAGCGCCAAACTTCATTAGTTTGGTCAAATGAGAGACGTAAAAATATAAAACGAATGGAAATAGTCCGAATTCGTCACTCGAGGTCTGGAGGGGTTAAGCTTAGGAAACGACTCATCTACTACTACTACTACTTCTACTAACTACTCCTAGCTATTATTACTGCCACTACTACAACAACAACAAATAATAGTATTAATAATAATAATATTAATAATTTCATCATTATCTAATCCTGTGTTGCCCTATGAGGAGCGTAGGAGCTCTGGGCTAGGCAAGTTGGGCCTGGACGTTAAGATAAGTGACCAGCCTCACTCATCTCTGAGTGGCATTGCGTGAGACCCAACCATCCCTTGGATATAAACCTGCACCGGCTCAATCCGACTGGAGCGCCTTAATTACCCACTAAACCACCATGCGCCATAATCTGGTTATATGGTTACCACCCAGCGCAGTAAATGGTTTCCTGATGTACAGGAAACCAGTTGCCTTGTCACTCAGTCACCTGTAGACAGAAGGAAGAAGAAAGAAGAAAGGAAAGAAAGACAAGAGAAAGGAAGAAAAGATGGAAGGAAGAGAGGAAAGGGCAGTCACCCGAGAGCAGCACAACAATAATAATAATAATAATAATAATAATAATAATAATAATAATAATAATTATAATAACAATAATAATAATAATAGCAACAATACGCGTAACCTCCATAACACCTGCTAATTACGCACTATACATACATGCCCAAAACAATAAATATTCCAAACAAATACAAGCTGTTTATACACTGCGGAAATAGCCTCCAGATTACACCTCCAAACAGCGGCTGAAATAATTGTGATTAATAAACACGTTCCAGTGATCAACCGTTTCATGCAATTGTTATATACCACACACACACACACACACACACACACACACAAAGGTACAGTTATAGCTAAATACCGGTATACAGTTAAAGGGATAGACAGTTAAATAGACTGACTGATGGGAAGGTTGATAGGTAGATAGACACAGACATAGACAAACCGATAGACAGATACCGATATACATATTTTACTACAAGAAGTACGACTGGCTGCACAAGAACATTACATAGCCTCAATCCTCCCGTAAAGGTACATAAAGACTGGGGAAATACAAAACTCCTTACAAACTCCTTTATAATATGGATCTCTCAGTCGAAGAAAACTGTCCGGCGTTACTCAGAATAAAAAGCCAAGTACGTTCTCAAGGTGAAGATGTTAACAAGAAAGCACCCCAATCACAGAAACAGAGGCGAATAAGGGGGGGGGGGGAGATGGGGGCTTTAGCCAGTCGTATCCAAAAACAGATCCGTATGGAAGAGGTGTTAGGGAGCTTCCTTAAACAGAAAAATAAAAAAATAAAAAATAAAAGGGTATTAGCCAGTCGTATCAAAAAATAAATCGGTAGGGAAGAGGCGTTAGGGAGCTTCCTCACCCGACGAGACTACGAGCCCTAGTTCTTGACAGCCTAAGTACCTATATCCATCATCTTGCAGAAGTCCAGGTCCCAGCAAGGATTTATGGCTATTGAAGGAGAGCTTATTGAAAGTGGCTCTGCGTTAAAGGATATAATATAACTATAAAGAGAAGTGCGTATTTCATTATTTTCTTAACCTTACTGTCTCGTTATGTATGGCTGTGGTGGTTCTTCCTCTTATTCCTAATCCCTTTCACTTCTGGGACACACTGTTAATTTTATTTTTCTTACCACGTGATGGTTTATTCAGCTTAGGAGACATTTTTCAAACTGGAGGTATTTCACCTAGTCCCTATCAACCTTTTAATACAATCTCCCAAACACTGGAAAAAAAAAATCATTCGGAAGTAGCAAGAACAAAATTAAAAGGCATCCTCGTATATACCCTAGATATACGGCATATGGTTAGGTTTACAGTATACTTTCGCTGGACAGAAAACCTTTGAAACTTCTGATGGCCTGAAGTGTGAGTGAATGGATGTTTGACCAATTCACTGGCTAGTCTCATCTGATCATTGTATTTTCTGTTTTTATAGTTTCCTACTTCTGGGTCCCGCCTATCCACCAGTGGGGAACAAAATAAAAATGACGAATACGACGACCATGATGACAATGGTTAGATGATTATGATGATGATGATGATACGGAAGAGGAGGAGGATGTAGTTAAATGAGTGGCAGAGAAAGCTACCCAGCCCTTCCCTCTCCAGCTCCGCCCTTCCCTTCCCTGCCACGCCCTTGCCTACCTTGTCAAGCCCTTCTCTACTTCATCCCACCCTTCCCTATTCCATCATGCTCTTCCCTACCCCATCCTTCCCTTCCCTTCTCTATATTGACCCGTCAATCCCTACCCCCTCCCTTTTCTACACGGTCCTAACCTTCTTTTCTCTACCTCGTCCCATACCGTTCCCCCCAACAACGCCCCTCCTTTCTCTGTTTTTCTCCCAACCTTTCTTTACCCCGCGTCGTCTCCTCCTCTTTCAGGCATCATTCTGCCCCATCATTCCCTACTTTCGTCTGCTCTTCCATTTCAGTCTCCCCCTTTCCTGTCCTGTCCCATTCTACCCTATCGTTCCATATCCTTCTCTACTCTGCTGACTGCTCCACCCTTTCCTACTTTGCCCCCTCCCACTCACTTAAATCATCCTGCACTTCCCTACGTCAGCCACGCCATTCTTTACCTATCCTACCCTGCCCAGCCCTTCCCTTCTTTACTCAAATCCCATCCTTCCTTCCTTCCTCCTCTCACTACTCAACCTCCTTCACCTTTCCTACCTTCCCCTCCTCATTCTACTTAACCCCCCTCTCCCTTCTCTAACTGCCTTCCCTTATCTACTAAACCCCCTGCCCTCACCCTTCCTTCTTCTACCCCGCCCCGCCCCGTTTCAAATGCTCGCAGACGGTCACGTGGAGGCCAAGCGTAACTAAGCGACCTTCACAGTGGAAATAAATCGTACTCTTGGCGGGACGACGGTGAAAGTGTGCCAAGAAGACGCCTAGAATCTGTCTTATTCCACCCACCGCCTGTGTTGTAATATGTATCCACACTTCGTCTCTTCTTCCTCCTCCTTCTCTTCTTCGTCCTCCTCTTCTTCTCTCCTCTACGTCCGCGATTTTTGCTACTGTTCTTCCTTCTCTTCCCCCTCCCTGCCAACTTTCTTCTTCCTCCTCCTCCTCCTGCCACTTTATCCTTCCTCTTCCTCATATGCCTTATTTTTCCTACCATCTGTGTAGTGGCATGAATTGACTTTTCGCCCCAACATCCTCCTCCTCCTCTTCATGAATTGACACTTCGCCCCTTCTTCTTCTTCTACCACCACCGCTGCCGCCGCCACCCTTCTTTTTCAATCTTGTAATGAAACCACCACCACTTTCCTAATATCACAATTTGGTTCCGGCGGCTCATGCTGTGAAGCGTCAACGTGTAAAGGGCAGCGTCTCAGAATTACGTCGTCGTCAAAGAATTACTGGAAGCCTTTTAAAACTCAGATGAAGAAGCGTCACTCTTAAATTTAATACAGACGTCTGCATGTAATCTTGACAAAATTAAGTTTTGTTCTCGTCCAAAAGAGAATAAAGCGTTTCAGAGGTATCCATCATCATCATGAATATCACTCATAATAATAACAGCAGTAGTAGTAGTAATAATAATAATAACAATAATAATAATAATAATAATAATAATAATAATAATAACAACAACATTAATAATAATAATAATACTCTACAGTCGAGCCACACACTTCCCCACTCCCACACCAAACGGCATCTCATTAACCTTACTAAAACCACACTCCTCCTCGCTACCCAAACTGGCACCCTTAGTGCTATCATGAATACAAAATTTAATCTACGGTACCTAGGTATGTTAATTAAGCACCAACACCCTATCAAGCCATCTCTGTTCCACACCAAAGCTGTCCCGAGAGTAAAACTCAACTCTCTGTGTAACCTCTACCATTTAAGCTTTTTCACTTCGTCAGACGATTTTAATCAGCTAAGGAGTGGCCATTTCCACTCGGGGGATTGCAAGGAACTATTTCCATTCAGCTTCAGCGTAAAACCGACAACTCTGCCCAAGCGCCTGACCGTCAGACGATTTTAATCCTCTTTGGTGTAACAATTTCCACTCAATGGATTGAAAGGAACTATCTCAACTGACCACATATTTAACACTGACACTCTCGCTAAGTATTATATTTTACCTGCCATCAGACGATTTCAAACAGCCTACATGTGACCGCCGCTACTTAAAAGAACAACAGTAACGCTACTCACTAACAAATAAAAATAATTATCTACAGTATATTGGGAGCTGCGGTCTCATTAGCGCTACTACAATACTCAATTCACTTTAATTTGGCCTAAAACTGACTTCTCTCCACCTTAAGTCCTGAGTTGTAATAACAGATTGACGCTAAAATATCAAGCTGTTTGGAAGAAGTGCTATGAAAAGAATGTAGAGTCGAAGCCTTGTCTTTGCCACTTATCTACGCGAAGTAAGCTGCAAAAATCTAAGCTAAGGTGAGAGAAATATACCAGTAACACAAAAACTAGCTCCTGAAAATTCCTAAACAAATATCAAGCCTTATCCAATCATCTTTAACGACAGCGCTATCATATATTCTCCTTAAAATATCGCAATCTCATCATCTCTCCACCACCACTGCTATCGTAAGTGGAATATCTAACGCTAATACCAACACCACACAGACACAGACACACACATACACATATACACACAGAGAGAGAGAGAGAGATTAAATACCCTACACCGGCCTTCTTAATAAGTAGCCTATCTCCCGTCGCATCAATTCAACGCTACGGGGAGAGGAATAATGATCGCTATTATTAACGCAATCTCTTCCACCAACGTCAAGCCAGGTGGAAATATCAACGTAAACACCATCACAAAAAGCTACCTGAATATGCCAGACAAGCAAGGTATCTGCCGTCTCATCACATCACCTCTCCCACCAGCCAAACGATATTGAAATAACTTTAAATTCCTCATCATCATCATCTCACCAACCATCATCCTCGTTCTCATCATCATCATCTTTAGCGTTCCCTTCCTCCTCCTCCTCCTCATTATCATCATCGTCATCATCTCTCAGCAACCAAGGGATTTTTAGAGTTAACATTCATCATCATCATCATCTCACCGACCATCACCAACTATCATCATCATCATCTCACCAACCATCATCACCATCATCATCACCTGGACTTCTTTTCCTACCTACCATCAGCACAGACAGCAGTCTTCAAATAAGTACCTACAGCCTCATCATAGCACCACTCACATCATACAAAGCATACTTAAGGCTAACATTCATCATCATCATTATCCTCCTCCTCCTTATCATCATCATCATCATCATCATCTTGCACAATCATCATTATCTAGACCTCCTTCCCCGCCTAACACAAAAAGCAGTCCACAAATAAGTATCCAGTCTCATCAAATCACGTCTCCCGCCAGCGCTACCTCAAGTGGAATGCTTAACGCCCCCTTGCGGATCAAACACGAGCCAGAAAGAGGCGTTCCACGTAAAAGGCAGAAGACCGACGGCAAACCAAATATCTCGCTGACAGATATTGAAAGCGACGCGCACCTTGCCAACTCAGAAAACCGCCTCCCCCGACGCAAACACCGTGATCAACCAGAAGGATTTATTGTTGGAGTTTTGCACCGATTTATTCTGCGTTATTTACCAGACGGCTTTATTGGTACAGTTTTGCGCC
>JAGKTI010035789.1:0-11188 GCA_018397915.1 Birgus latro | reverse complement strand
CTACCTTCAGATGATTTTATTCAGCCTAGGGTTAGAAATCAGATTGTGAAGGGGTTAAAGGAGGCTGCTTTTAACTGCATCATCACGGATAATTTCTCCAAAGTTTACCAAATTGTCTGGAGGTAGCAGGATGGAAATAAATAAGTCAGTAAATAAATAAGT
This sequence comes from Birgus latro, assembly GCA_018397915.1. Lineage (NCBI taxonomy): Eukaryota > Metazoa > Arthropoda > Malacostraca > Decapoda > Coenobitidae > Birgus > Birgus latro. The sequence goes on along the minus strand of JAGKTI010035789.1, from coordinate 11,026 downwards.
AAATATATAATCGGATACAAGGAGTTTAAACCTTCTCCACGCCCATCCCATTGCCCTTACAGCAGCCATCTTCACAGGGTGTATTGCCTCTGCTTTGCCACACCACCCATCACCACTCATCTTGTACCACTCACTCCTTTCTGCCCACACACCCCTCTCTATCTAGCCACTCCTCTCTGCTCACTGTTTCTTTATCGGCCAACCCACCGCTCTACACACACACACACACACACACCATCTCTCTCTGCCCACCCACCCCTCTCTGCTCACTCACCTCTCTGTCCGTCTACCCATCACTGTCCACCCACCTTTTTCTGCCCACCTAACTCTCTCTCTCTCTCTCCTGCCCACTCAGTCCTCACTCTCCACCTGCCTTTCTCTCTTTCCACTCACTCATCTCTACCTACCCACTCCTCTTGCCCACCCACGCCTCTCTGCTCAGCCACCCCTCTCTCCCACCCACTGTTCTCTACCCACCTACCCCTCTCTGCTCACCCACCCCTCTCTTTCACCCACTGTTCTCTACCCACCCATCCCTCTCCGTCCACCCATCCCTTTTCCTGCTGGCTGTTATCCATAGAATCTCCACCGTGCATCACACAACGCCCCTCTTCACAGGGTGTACTCGTCTCGTCTTGCTTACAGCCCACCACCATTCCAACACATCCTGCCCACTCTCCTACGTCCGCTTCACCATTTTTTGCATCGTATGGAACATTCACTTTTCTTGTAGCCAAAAGATCTGTTAGTCGTCTATTTTGCACATGACATCAAACCTGAATACTCCAACACGATTTTAGTCTCATTTATATTAGTAGATTAGTTTTGCAGCTTTTTATTTTTTTTAAGTTTCACTGTTTTTGATTTTGCTTGAGAAAAAAAAAATAGTATCTCGAAAGTTATTGTAATGATGGTGCTTATTTTTACTACGCGACTTAATATATAGCGATGACCTGAGTGAATATTTACTGACCTGACTTGACCCGATGGACCTGAAATACTTGATCTGTTATTTCTCTGAGACTATTGCGCTGATCGATTTTTTTTTTTTTCACACATTCATGGATCTGCCCTTGACTCCTTCAGTCCGATGACATTTAAGCTTTTCATTGATACACGGGACGATTTTACTCAACTTTGGAAAAATCTCTCGTACTGAACGGGTTAATGAAGGCTATATCCAACCCATCCAGTTCCAAAAGTCTGTCCAGTGCTGAATAAAATCGTCTGAAGGCAAGATTAAAATGAGTTAAACGTCATCGGAGTGTAACAGTGTATTGATGCGCACTTACTTGCATCAATCTGAGTGTAGTAAATAAACCTGATATTGCCTAAAGTAACCCAGGTATATTATTCATGACTGGTTTTCTCATACATGCAGCTTATTCATCACAGTTTCGAGTCATCCATGCAGTTTATTTATGAATGTTTCTCTCTAGGTATACAGGTAATTTATTCATGATATTTTTTTTTCGAGTCATACATGCCTTTTATTCATGACAATTTCTCTCGAGTCATATGTGCATTTTATTCATTACAGCTTCTCCAGAGTCATGCATTTCTTTCTTTCATTACAGTTTCTTACGAGTCATAAATTCATTTCTTTCAGTACAGTTTCTTACGAGTCATACATACATTATATTCATGAGTTTTCCTTTCAAGTCTCTGTAGTTCATGAGAAAACTTAAGAGGCATTGTAATATTTTTTCTTTGATCAAACTCGCAAGCTGCTTCTTATCAGTTGTATGACACCTGCAAAGATTCCCAGGTATTTTAATCACAATTTCTCTTCCATCTCGTGATTGGAGTTTCTTCCCGACTCGTTGTACTGGTAATCTTCCCTCACATTTGTCCGATACCCGTTTTGTTTATTCTTGACGCTTGTGCATATTTTTTTTTGAGTGACTCCAAACACTGTTATTGAACGATCTGTGTATCTGTATATTTATCTTTCTGGTCTGTTAGTCGGCCAACCTGTCTTTCTCTATATATACTGTATTTATCTATAATTTCCCCATGGTTGCTGCCTGATCCCGCGAAAGATAGATATTTTTTGCGCCTATTCATCGATGACCCTGCTTCCCCCGTTATACTTTTGGGCTAATATTTCGTCTATATTAAACGCTTACTTTCCTCTGCTCGCTAATTTCCATCTATATTAATCGCTTACTTTCCTCTGCTGGCTAATATTCCTGCGCTGAGAGAGGCTTGGTATGTTTCTCTGCCCTTAAATAGTGCTCTTTGATATGATGTAGCGATGTAGGGGGGAGGGAAGTGCGGAGATGCCCCAGATGTGAAGTAGACGGAGTGGAGAAATAGGCCAACTTTCGCCCCCGACTGTCTCACCCTCCATCATAATCATCTTAGCCTATATCTGGGTATTCATCGTCCAGCCATCGCCGTCTCATACCCACCCTTTGGCTCTCACTCTCCTATCTTTCCATAAGACTAAATCTTGTTAAAAAAATTGATGTACACTTTTTCACTGAGCGTCTGTAATAATTTGTTTGACGTCCTTTATTTATGTTTTGCTACTGTCAGACGATTTTATTCGGCTAGGAAATTTCTCATTTGGAAGGGGTTAGAAGGAATTACCATTAATCCTTTCTGTACATTAATGTCTTTTTTTTGTCGCCACCTTCAGACTGTTCATCCTTTCAGTTCGAGGGCTCTTATTTTTACTTCTTTTTGCTGTTCCCAGACGATTATAGGGTGTTTAGAAAAGACCTGTGGGAGTAAAGGGAGTTGCGATTTTTTTTTTTTTAATGGCTCAGATTCAGTATATTTTCTCAACCCGTATAAAATCATCTGGTAGCAGTAAGTATGAAATGCAATGACATTATTGTAGTAAAGGGGTTAATCAACTCGGGAAAGATATCTTGTTCTGAAATGGATAGAAACAATCTTTTAGTGTCCTCCTTTCCCCCTTTTAGTCCATTTCCAGCTTGGTTTTTGGTTTTTAGTTCATTGTTAGCTGCCTTCATAAATTCATTCCCTTCAACTCAGGAGAGACTACTCGTATGGAAAGGGCCAGGAAGTATATTAACCCTTTCATTACTCTTTCATTGTTATTTTTATCCCCCACCCAGACGACTTTATTCTGACAGGGACAAGGCTTTGGTGGATAATAGGAAATACCTGCTTTCAAATCTATCCCAGTCACTGCAAGATCCATTCCATAAGGTGCATATATTTGACTGTCGGTAGCAATAGTACTGTAGTTCGTTCACTTCAGCTAGGCGAATAATTTTACTTTTTTCTTTGCGTTGCTTAGAAGAAGAATTAGTCCTTACTATGGGCCCACACCCTTTGCATTGCACTTCTTCGTAATTATATTCATTTTTTTTTTTTACAGCTCACAGAGTGAGAGAGAGAGAGAGAGAGAGAGAGAGAGAGAGAGATGGCAACTTTACGCTTAGTTTTAGTGAACAAATTATGTATACAGATGTGGTTGTGCTGAAGGGGTTGTTTATGTCTTGCTCACAGTCGTCTCCTCAAATTTGCATAATATCACGTGGCAGAAGCAAGAATGTGGCATAAGAACGTCATGGCATTGAAGCACCTATCACTTCCCACCCAAAGACGTGTTTTTTCCCTAGCCTTTGTGTTTTCTTTGGTGAGATTTCTCGACCTGGGGGGGGGGTGGAGGTTAGAGAGCCTTCATATACCCCTTCAGTACGGGAGTGATTTCTTGTAGTTTTAATAAAGTCGAGCAGGGTTAGCAGATATAGGTAAAGAAGTCATTGTGGTGAAAAGGCTGCATCACTCATTTAACAGAGGGATTACCTGAATAACTCTATAAGTGCAATCTGCCATTTTTCACATCTCTGGTTGAGTTAGGAAGAACAGGTATATTTGTTTGCCTCTTGGGGACCTGTCCATGCCACTTTAGGATTGTCCCTGGGATCTCTTTCTTAATAGCCTTTTTCTGCGTACGTGATTTCATGTTATCTTTCATGTTATTAATGAAGTCTGTACGGTTACTAAGTCAAGGTGTCGTATTCTTATAAGATGGGCGCCTCTTCTTGTGAATGTGTTTAGATATTTCACCTAGATATTTTCTTGTATGTTACGCAGTGCTTGTTAATATTAAAGAGACGTAATTAACGGGAGAGGATTATGAGGTGTAATGTACTGTAAACATCTAAGGAAAAGGTGCTAGAATGCTCTCTAAATCACAGAGAATGCAGCCAAAAAGAAAAAAATCGTCGAGGAAGAGGTTTTACGATACATCCTGAGCCAGCGAGAACACGGCCAAAAAATAAGTCGTCGAAGAAGAAGTGTTACGGCATTTCTTAAGTCAACAGCTCTTTAATAATACCAGAAAGAAAAATAATCCAAGGGCACACTCAGAATCCCGACTAACTTTTTTCTAGAACACCTGTAATATAATGATCCAAATTTACTCTCAAGCAGTGGTACCGGGAATTCCTTATAGTCTTCGGTATTTTTACGAGCTAGTTTGTTCATCTTGAGTTTGTAAGGCCACGAATTCGATTCCCGTCCAGGTCTGAAAGTAGGAGAGGACTGATATTGTCCTTTTATGCTGCTTTCCTCGCCAGCCCGTCATTAAAGGTGCATTAACCCTTTGGACGCGATATACAGATGTTGTTGTTTATTCTGAGGTTAGGTATTGTTATTCATGTCAGAGACACCTATAATAGCGAAAAGGTTCATGACATTTTATTTACGTTTCGAGCGAGAATTACAAAGTTTGTATTCTCTGTGACCTCTGCATTTGGATTCCTTCTGCTGGTGACCTCTGCCTTTGACTTCCCTCTGCCTATGACCTCTGCCTTTGTCTTCCACCTGCTAGTGACCTCTGCCTTTGACTTCCCTCTACTAACGACCCCTGCCTTTGACTTCACTCTGCTGGTGACCTGTACCTTTGACTTTCCTCTGCTAGTGGCCTCTGCCTTTGACCTCGGCCTTTGACTTCCCTGTGCCGATGACCTGTGCCTTTGAAGTGTATAGTATGTAGGAGGACTACTGAGCCTTGGGAACGAGCTGTGAAGCCTGTGTCCAGAGTGGGGCACATTAAAAAAACAAAAATCGAAATGAACGGAGCTTCCATTCAGCTGTCTGCTTTTACTTTGGAGGGAGCAACTTTGCAGGCTTCAGACCTTTGATATTACTCAGCTCGGAGACACCCTCCAGAATAAACGGTTACAGGAGATACTTGCTGCCCACATTTCTACATGGGGTCTCTTCATGCTAAAAAAAAAAAAAAAAAAATCGTGTACCTGTAGAAAAAAAAAATCTTAGTCACAAGGCCAGACGTGTGCAGTAAGAAGTCCGGTTCTTCAGCTTAAAAAAAAAAGAAAAAAAAAACTACAGTTTACGGAAAAACTGTAACCTCTAACCTTACTCGTAACTCCGTTATTATGTAATGGCATCACAAGAGATTATTTTTGTTCAGTCTTGTTTTCGCTCTCGTTTAATTATCCGTAAACCCCCTTCGTGTGCAGTTTCAGTAGATTTCTTTTCGTAAGCATTATTTACGCGTTTCTAATTAGTATCTTTTCTTCGTATACTTTATTTTTTTTTTTTTTTACATTTTTGTGCCTAGTATTATTTCACAGATAATTTTGTCATATTTCTGTTTAGTATGAACTTTTGATTCGAAATTTTCTCCCGCCACCTTGAAATTCCTGGCCTTGCCCTGTCCGTCATTCCCTGACCTTAACCTGCTCCCTCCGCTTCCCCCTTACTCACTTCCCTTCCCGACCTCCCTCTCCTTCACTTCCTCCTCAATTCCTCCTCCACTTCCCCATACCTCCCTTCTTGTCACTTGCTGTTTCCTTTCCTTTCCCCCTACTCCCATCCTCCTCCTTCCCAATTCCTTCCTACCTTCATTCTTTATCTCCTTCCCCCATTCATTCCTTCCCCACGCTCCATCCTTTCTTCCCTCTTCTTTCCTCTACTCCTTTCCCTTCTCCTTTCCACCTATACCCTCACCTCTTCGATTAATTGACCACAGGGGAGTGTAAAGTGAAGTAGACAGCAAACAGCATTTTCTCTATAGGCTGTTTATTGTAGGATAGGCAATAACTAAGATAATTATGATTCTAAGACAAGGGTAGGATTCAGGAAGGCCCCCACCCAACATGCCCTCCAGTCTAAGCCGTCAGGAAAAAGTGAGAAGGACCACCATGCAGAATAGAAAAACTGATAGGGAAATTTCATAGGATAGGGTGAATGGAGTATTATATATTACAAAAATATGATCTGTAAGGGAAAAGTGCTGTTAACTGCTTTCTCCCTTTTTTGTCACTCCTCCCTTTCTTTCCTTTTCCTTCCTTCGTTCCCCCCACCCCTCTCTTCAGTGCTTCGTTCCTTCCTTCCTCCCTCGTTCTTTTTTCTTCTTCCCTCTTCCTTCCTTCCCTCCTTCCTTCCTTCCTTCTTTCTCACTGTCCTTCACTCCCTCACCTTAATCTGGCACCTCACCCGTCCCCGACCTCTCACCTTACTCACCCTCTCCGTCATCTCAGACTTGACCGATGTTGCCTCCCTCACCCCTCCACTCCTTCCTTCTCCCCACTACTTCCCTCTCCCCTCGGCTCCTTCATTCTTAACGCCTTCTCTCTCGCTCCTTCACTCCTTCAAACTCCCTCCTCCCTCCATCCCTCCTCTCAGCCCTACCAATGTTCCTATTATTCGTTCATTCTAACTTTTTCTCTTTTTTTTTTCTTCACTCCACCCATTTCCTCCCACTCCTTCTCTCTTTCCTCCCTCCCTCCTTCTCTCCCTCCCTCCCTCCTTCTCCCCCTCCCTCCCTCCCTCCCTTCCTTTCTTCTCCACTCTTTTCTTCCTTTTCCTCCTCTCCTCACCTTCTGTTCCCCTCTTTCCTCTTTCCCCTTCCCTCCTGTCCCCTCACTGGTTCCCTCTCCTCTCTCAGCATGCTTCTCTCAACTTTCCCAACCTCCATCCCTCCTTCCCTCACCCCTCCTATCATCCTCCTTGCCTCTTCCCTCTCTCTTCCCTCCCAGTCTTCAACCCTCCTTCCCTCTTGTAGAATAGATAGGATATTTAGACTCTTAAAATATAGTATTTCCTGTCAGTCTTCCATATGCAGTTTTCAGGACAGTTTTTCAATGGTGCATGGTAGTCCTTATCACTTTTTCCTGCCGGTTTTGGCTGGAGGTTTGCTTTACTGACCTTATCTTCAACTCATATAGATACATAACATAGTCAATGTTTTTTCTGTAACATAGCCTCGAGAGGAACCATTAGGGCTGTTGCTGTTGTTTTTCTTCGTACTGTTTGTAGTTCCCCCCAGCCCTCCCCCCACGATCCTTCCCCTAACCCCTCTTCCAAATTCCTCTCCTCTTCCTCGTCTTCCTTCCTTACACACCCTACTTGTTTTCTTCTTCCCTGCCACTCTCCCCCTTCACTTCCCATTACCTCTCACCTCCATCACTGGCATGCCCCCCCCTTCATCCTTCTAGCGTCTCTGCCTGCTGATCTACCTACCTGCATATATACCGGTACTTACCTTATCTTTCATTAAGAGGGACAAGTTTTGCGGACTTTCAGCCTTTGGATCCACTCGTTTAGTCTTTGTAGTAACATAAATACCTGCCTGCCTACTTACCTGCCCACTTACGTACCTACCTACCTGCCTGCTGCCTGCCTATCTGCCTGCTTGCCTACTTACCTGTCTTCCTTCCTACCTACCTACCCACCTACCCACCTACCTACTTACGTACCTACCTGCCTACCTACTACCTACCTGCCTACCTACCTGCCTGCTTGCCTACCTGCCTACCTATCTACCTACCTACCCATCCCTGTACGCCCTCTCCACCCACCTGTCACGACACCTGATCTCCACCCGTCTTCTCTTTTCTTCCCCTCTCCTTCCCACTCTTCCTGTCATATCCACCCCCCTTGTCCTTCCTCTCTTTTCCTCCCTAACCTTTCCTTCGTTTCTTCCCTCTGTCTTCCCTGCCCTTTTCCTTCTCCCCCACCCTCCATGCTACTCTTTCCCTTCCTTTATCTCCCCATCCCCAGCATCACTTATCTCCCCTCTCCACTTCCCTTATCCATGTGTCTGTATCTTCTTTCTTCTTTGTCCCTTTCCTTCTGCCCCAGTCGTCTTTATCACCTCCCTACTTCCCCTCCTACCTTGTCTACTCTTCCTCTTCTTGGCGTACCCTTTCCCTTTTCTCTTTCCCACTCCCTCCTTCTTCCTTTCTCTTTCCCTCCTTTTTTTTTTCATTTCTTTCTCACTCCGTTTTTTTCCCCTTTTCCTGCCTATCACTTTCTCTCTCCTTTCTTTCTTTTCCCTTTCTTTGTTTTAGCAGAACCCCTTTCTTTTCCCTCTTAATTTCCCCTCCATATATCTTCATCCCCTCTTCCCCTTCCCTTCCTTCAGCGCCATAGATCAACTGTTTCCCCACATTTCCCCACCATCCAGAGTTCCCTTCTCTCCATCTTTCCCGTCCCTATATCGCCCCCTTCCCTCCATCTTTTCTCATCATCTATCTTTCCCTTTCCCCCATCCATCTTCCCTCCAACCTTCCTTCTCTCCTCCATCGCTCCCCTTCCTTCGTCCCTCCCTCTCCCCTTCCTCCATCTCTCCCTTCCTTCCATCCTTCCCTATCTCCATTCGTTCGTTCCTCCCTCCCCTCCATCTCTCCCATACCTCCTTCTCCCCTCCCTCCTCCATCCATCCCTTCCCTCCATCAATCCCTCTTTCTCTCCTCTCTCCCTCCAGCTCCTCCCTCCTTCTCCTCCCTCTCCCTCTCCGTGCCACCATGCCTCCATCAACAGCTTGACACCGCTCGACACCACCACCATCAGTCATGTGGCCAGAGGTGTCGGGTGTCATAAAGACGGCCCTGATCTATGCCCTGAATATTTCCTTCCAATCCCTGTCGTAAATATTGGTGGGGAGCCGCCTGTGTTTCCAAGCATGTCATGAGATATGGCCCCCATTTCCTTTCGTACACACACACACACACACACACACCACCCCTTACACTCCCACGCCTTCACGCATACTCTTACCCATACCGACCTTCACACCACACACCACCATAACCACATACAGAAATACAACTCTTCACACACATACACCCACCACACCACAACACATAACAATTACCCCAGCCCGTACAGGCGGGTGTGAGGTGTGTTGGACTCACTCTCGACAAGTACCCCCTCACTCAGATGGGGATGAACGCATATTTTTGTTGTCTTCTTCGTCCTTCTCATTACTGTATAGAGGGATGTATTCTCGCTGGTATATGGTGTCTCGTAGCTCTTCTTCTTTGGCGATTTATTTCTCTTATCACACCGTAACATTCCCTCTCCACGTTCCTCTCATCCCTTTCCCGTTCATGTCCTTCCCTTTGACGAATTTTGTCTGTTTTTACGTTTTCTGTAAATTTATACTCAGTTTCTATCTCATAATGTTCTCATGTTTGTGTCTTTATTTATTTCTCGTTCATTAACCTGTTACATTTTTTCTCATTTCTCTGTTCATGTCCTTCTTTTTGTTATTCGTTTCAGTGGCTGCCTAACTTCCAATGTTCCTTAGTTTCTCCTAATGTTTTTATTTTATCTTTCATCGTTCGCTCGTTCGTTTCATCCCCTTCTCCTTGACGTCCTTCTTTTTGGCAGTTCGTTGTCTTTCCCAGTTGTTCGTTTCAGTGGCTGTCCTGTTTCGAATATTTACCTGATTCTTCTTTCGTTAATACATCTTAGGGTCGTTCGTAAGTTCTTTTCGTGTATCTTATCTCCCTCTCTGTTTACGTTCTTTTGGCGACTCTTTCTTTCTCATGATTTTTCGTTTCAGTGGCTGTCCAGATTCTTGTATTCACCAGTTTCTTCTTTCATTAATTGCTTCCTTGGGCCGTTTGTTCGTTCTTTTCGTTTGTCTCATCTCATTTCCCGTTCACGTCCTTCTCTCTGGCGTTCATTATACCGCCTTGATCTCATAGGGAGGGACGCATATGGCCTGCTGTTCCTCTTCGTCTGCCTCACGCTCAGGGAATATCCGTCACTTTCCTCCCCGTTGCATCGTATCAAGGAGAATGATCTGTGGGCAGAGAAATATTCCAAGTCGTTCTCAGCTTAGGAATATTAGCCAGCAGAGGAACGTGGCAGGTAGAATGCGTGAATTGTTAGGCGAAGTTTTAACCACAAATGAACGTTCAAGTGGCGTCCTATCTTGTATTATTGTCCAGTGTCTTATTTCACATATTACTTCCTTGGGCTGTTATTTCTTTCTTCCTTTCGCCCTCTTCGCGGCTCGTGTCCCTCCCTTTAGCGATCCATTATTCCCCTTTAAGTGTACGATCCAGTGGTTATCAAGCTTCCTGTAGTCATAAGTTTCTTGCTACATAATTGTCTTCATTTCAAGTTAGCTTTTTTCACGTTTCTTTTCATTTTCCTTTCCATTCATGCCCTTGCTTCTGGGGACACTTTTTTCCCCCCCACCTTCTTGTACGGGCTGTCCTCTCTCTAACTTTTTATTTGTGTTGTTTTCTTCTTTATATTATTTTTTCCTCTTTTGTTCATGTTCTCTTTTACGTTCCTCACATCCCTCTCTCCGCTTGCATCCTTCCTATCGGCGACTCATTATCCTTCCCTTTTTGTACGTTAGCTCTCTAATTTCTGTTATTCATTTTTTTACTTCGTGTTATTTCTTCCTTTACCTTTCTTAACCATTTTTACGTTCATTTCATCCGTTCTTTCGCTCCTCCCATCCTTCTCTCCGTTCGCGTCCTTCCCTTCGGCCACTCCTTTTTCCATCTACTCTTTATGTTCCGGTGGTTTTCTATCTTACAGTATTATACAGTCCCTTTTTTAATCATTCTCTGTTTCATTATATTTCTTCCTCTTTCCCTCTGTGCCGCTTTTATGTTCATTCCATCCATTTTCCTTTCGGTCCTTTCCTTCGGCCACTCATTATATCTTCCTAATTCTACGTTCTGTCGGCCTTTTGACTTACATTATTCGTCATTTCGTGCTTTATCTGACTTCTTCCTTTACCCTTCTTTACTTCCTTCACGTTCAT
>JAGKTI010035788.1:0-11188 GCA_018397915.1 Birgus latro | reverse complement strand
AGCGATTTATTTATTTATTTATTTATTTTATTACGGCTGGTTAATATCAATAATAACTGTTCATGCTGAGTATGGTGGTATTTGACGCAGAGGAGGGTGGCAAGGAGTAGTGAGCAAAATAAATCTCTTAGGAAGAGGAGTTAAGGACTTTAGTAAGAGGCTTTTCTGTCTGTAAGGGTGAGACAGCCATTATTACGCCCGTCACCTTGACCCGTACTCTAAGGAAGCTGCCTAACACCTTTTCCTAATCGACTTATTTTCCTTACTACACCTTATTCTCCTCCTCTGTGTTATTTAATTTGTTCTAAAATCGCCTCACTTTACGTACATAACATGCAGTGAGATATGAACCAGCCTTGTCTAAAAATAAGTCGCTAGAGAAATGGTGTTGGGGAGAATACAGGCTCTTAACTTGGCCTAAATTTTTGACCTCTTTCAGCATATTCCTCGCAGCTCAACTGAAAAAAAAAAAAAATACGATGGTTCTACATGCTTTCAGTAACACTTCTTCGTGACCAGCATCATAAATTAATCCACTGCTTGGATGTGGATGTGATAGGAAGCGTTAGGAGAAACATATTGAGGTGGTTTGGCCAAGTGGAGAGGATGGAGAGTGATAGACTAAGGAGGAGAGTGTATGTGAGTGAGGTGGAGGGGAGAGGGAGAGGGTGGCCAAGGATGAGATGGAGGGATAGAGTGAAGAGGTATATGAGAGAGGGGGTGTGTGAGCTGCGAGCAGGGCAGTGAAATGGCGGGGAACAGGGCGATATGGAGGCGATTTATTTGTGGCCACCCCTTACGAGATTAAGGCGTCTGCTTCAGCTCAGTATGCAAGGTAAAGGGATGGCAATTATAGGTCAGGTTGGAGTAAAAATGGTAGTAACTGATTTAATGTCTGTGATGCCAGATAGGCTTCGTATGTTTTAATGTCTTCCTGCAGTGACGTCTGTGTTGCATGATAGATTTTCTTTGCGTGATGTATTGCTATTTTTATTTGCTATGCAATGACAATGTACATCTTGTGTAAAAAGGAAAAAAAATAACTAGCCACCACCAAACTGATTTATTTGACCTAGGACACTGGCACTTAGTTCACTTGTTGTTGGTGGTGGTGGTGGTGGTTGTGGTTGTGTTGGTAGTGGAGGTGGTGGTGGTGATGGTGGTGTAGGTGGTGGTGGTGGTGGTGGTGGTGGTGGTGGTGGTGGTGGTGGTGTAGGTGGTGGTGGTGGTGGTGGTGATTTTGCCGCTATTGTTCTGGTGGTCGTTGTTTTTGTTGTTGCTGCTGTTGTTGCTGAGCCCATGTGGACCTGAAGGCACTGGGCTGCAAGAAGCCGGCCACTTCAAACGTGCTGCAGCGTCCACACTTCGGCTGACACAGCGCACAAGCTGGCCTGTACATAACACTCCACTGATGCCCACGTGCCAGTATCTTGCGTGTTTCGGGGATGGCTCAGTCGGCTGGTGTGGGCGTGGTGGCGGCAGCTGGAACGTGAAAAAATGATGCAGGACAGAGACTAATTACACTGATTGAGGAATCGCCCGGCGGAGTGGAAGTGAAGTGCTATGCCTGGACCGCCCTGTACTGTATATCCAGTGTCCTATGTGTCAAGGAACGATATGGGAATTCTGATGGTTAAATCCTTCAGTGCAAGTTTGAATATTCTTTGGAAAGCGAAACAAAACGACACGTTGCAACTGGACTGAAAGCTTTGGGTAAACATAGAAACATCATGAAAAGTGGCCCACCAGTATGTATGAAACGAAAAGTACTTAACGAATGCATAATACCAACTATGACGTACGGTTGTGAGACCTGGAAACTGACAAAATCTAAGGAAAACCAGCTAATCTGTTCTCAAAGAGCAATGGAAAGGTCAGTGATGGGAATATCTTTGAGAGAAAGGAAAAGATCAACTTGGGTGAGAGAGCAGTTTAATGTCAATGACATTATTGAAGTTTTTAAAGAACAGATATGGAGGTGGCCAGGTCATGTAGCAAGAATAAAGGATAACCGATGGAGCAAGAGCCTGACTGACTGGACTCCAAGAGACTGTAAGCATAGCAGAAAAAGGACAGACAGGAGCTGGAGGGATGAGAAAAAGGAGTTGGCAGGCAAAACCTGGCAGAGATTGGCTCAGTCAAGGAATTCGTGGAGAAGGTTGGGAGGCCTTTGTTCAGCAGTGGACTTGCAATGACTGCTGCTGCTGCGATGATGATGTTTACCCCTGTCGGTCTCTTTTGATGCAGGCTCAGTTGAATATAATCGTTGAGAATCAGTTGGGCAGCAGAGTTGGTCCGGCCATGGGAGGGTTAATGGTGACGGTATGACCCATTCTGGGCTGAATAAATTCGTCTGGCGTTAGCTGGTACATAATAATGGCGCTGGTTAAGTTGCCTCCAGTCGATCTGATTCAACAATGGGAACACCTTGCTCTAGCGTGTCTTCAGTATGGACGGTGGGCGTTAGCGCCGAAGTGGTGACATGTAGAAATATATGGCACGTAGGAGGACTACTGGGCCTGAGGGAACGGGCTCTTAAGCTTATGCCCACACTCGGACGTACAGTATAAGGTGAAAAAAAAACGTAGAATCCTTTCACTCCGGCAGGCAATTTCTAGTGTGTTGCAGGGACGGCTTTGTCATTGTTTGTGTCTACCCTGCATCATTTATCCTATTATTCCCACACCCAGATCCACGCCCACACTAGCAGACAGAGCCATTCCTACAACATACACAATCAGGCGAGTTCCTAATGGACTGTAGCGCTATTTACGGACAACCCTGAATAATCGGCTATACCCTCGAGTTTACAGTGTCTGTCCCTAAATGAAGGATTTGACTGGACAGCAAGAGAGAGAGAGAGAGAGAGAGGGGGGGGGGGGCAATGCTGTAACGAAGGTGTGGTTAGAGGTAGATAACTGTAAAGACTTTTGTGTGGACATACCGACTTACTAATATAACATTTTTTTTTTTACGATAACTTGTCCTAATACTGCCATCCCTCCACCTTGACTGGTAAGCTGTAACAATAGATTACAACTACAATATGGTGCTGGTCACGAAGCAGTGCTGTGCAAAAGCTGCAGAACAGTAGCGCTGTTTTTTTTTTCAGTCCTTCAACTTCATCATTAAGCTGGAAAGGTGCGAGAATCAGTGATATGTTAAAATGCATATAGTGACACTGGGTTCATTATTTACCCTGTTCACTCTAACTATGGATTTTTGCCCATCAGTGTTTGTGTGTGTGTGTGTGTGTGTGTGTGTGTGTGTGTGTGCTTTAACTCCTCCATGGCTAGTTGATCGATTTGATTGAAACTTCTCAGAAGAGAAGGATGATGAGGTAAAAGTTGTTAGAAAGGTTTCTGGCAAGATGCCAGAAGGAGTGGGAAGAATTCGAGCTAGAGAGTCGAGAGCATTTAGTATGGATGAAATTATTTTTTAGCAGAGCGAAAAACAGACTTTGCACGATTCCGGGCAGAAACATAAAAGAAGCTGTGATTCAGGGGTGGGTTGGCTCTGGTATCTTTTATAGGCCCTCTCCTTGTTGCGGACAACATTAGAACAAGAGCGATTTAATCAAGGCTTTTTTGCATTAGTCAAAGGATATGAGAAAGGAATGTATGCTTCCATGCCCGAGAGAATAACCTCCGTAATACGCTAGGCACACTCAGATGGCTCCCGGCCATGGAAGCAATAATCATTCCAGGGAAAATAAAAAATGTACTGCCTGAGGGCCTCCCAATCCGCAGCTCCAAAGTGCCACAATCGACGTTTCTTTAGAGGGTCCACAGGCCGTACCAGAGTGATTGGACAGATTAACGTAATAAGGTTGTGATCGGAGGAGCCCAAAGGAAAGGAAAGATTAACAGTGTAAGCAGAAGGATTAGTTGTAAGGAAGAAGTCAGGTATGTTGGAGCTCTCTCCATGGCGATCAAGGATACGGGTAGGGTGCTGTCCAAGCTGCTCTAGGTCATTAAGGATAGAAAAGATGTAGGCTTGTTCACCAGGTGGATCAGTGAAAGGAGAGGAGAGCCAAAAGTGGTGGTGAACATTGAAATCTCCTAGAATGGAGATTTCAGAGAAAGGAGAAATGGATAGAATGTGTTCCATCGTAGAAATAAGGTAGTCGAAGAATTTTTCATAGTCAGTAGAATTAAGAGATAAGTAAACAGTGCAGATATATTCAGTCAGAGAATGACAGGAAAGCCGAAGCCAGAGAGTAGAGAATTCAGAAGAATCAAGTTCAGGAACATGAGAGCAGGATGAGTCATTGCGTAAATATACACAACAGCCACCTCTGGCTTTAACCCGTCACATCCCGACCGATTTCCAACCTACCATACCACAAAATCCTGAGCATTTTTGGAAAAAAAATTTATTGGCTCAAAACTTCGCTTTTGGTGAGAAACATCGAAAATTCATAGAGAAATCGTGATCCTATGCTTAAAACTGTTGATACAGGTGTCATGCAACCTTACGTTTTCCTTCTTTTTCAGGGTACCTGGCTAAAAAAAACGAACTATGGAAGGGTTAATTAACTGAAGCCACTTTCAGTAACATATTTATTTTTTGCATTTGATACAAATTTATGTATAGTAACAGACTATATTGGTTTTCACACATTTACATAGGCAATAGAAGCATTGTTCAGTCACCAAACACATTCACATATGGCACCTTCCTTAATGACATTACCACCTCATCACTTCTGTTTGTTTCTTGCTCTAGCTTCTTTATTTCTTTGTCCTCCACCTCAGGAATCACTTTCACCGTGAATTTCGTCATTGGAGAGACCGTGGGGCAACATACCTTTACTGGCTAGCTTACTGCTAACAGGCGAATTGCCCAGTGTGGGAGGGAGGGAGGGAGAGGGGGATAGGTGGGGCCAGGCAGTATCCCTGCTTGACAGCAGGTAGAGGAAGGTCTCCCACATATGGCTACCAAAAATCACCCATGAAACTTGAATATTGTGCAAATTATGACCCTTGTAATTGCGCGACGTACCCATACATCGATGGGACTCGGCGGGTTAAAAAGAGTATAGAGAAAGCAGGAGGATACAGGAAGATAAAAAACTTGTTTCTGTTTTTGTAAACTTGAACATCTACTGCCACATATTCCATCATAATTTTTCTGTATACAGACTCTTAAAGCTAATTTATATGTTACTTGCATCTAAGTAAAATGGAAGCAGTTTGCATAAATCAGAGTACAAAATTGGTTAAGAAGAGATACCAAAAACTTACTAGTTCTACGATATTTCTTCCGTTACCCAGAAAACTTAGTGTAGCTTAGGAGAGACTTTTCTGGTGCACTGCGAGAGCTTTTTAATAAGTTGAATACAATCGACTGGATGCAGCAGGAAAATCTAAAAGACGTCTTGGAGTTGAAGGTGTTAAACTCGATGTGTGTAGTGGATTGGCAGCTACCATTCACCCTGTTAGGTACTACCATGAGAGTGAGTTGTGGCTGTAGGCTTGACAAATAGCCATTCATCACTCCTAAGCAGGAAACATTCAGCCACAAGTAGAGTCACTTGGTATCCTAGCTTCGTGTGCCTGTACATAGAGTTGATGCGGATACTCTTACATTCTTACAAATTTTACTGTAGTAAACATTTCTGATATTTTTTTCCCCGAACAGCTTCCACTAGATGTTGGGAGATAGTTACAGAAGCTGGTTTCAACACACGGTTTAGCCTCCAGTCCAAAGAAAACATCAGAAATACCATGGTCAGACTCAATATGAGGATTCCCTAATAGGAAGCAAGGCTTCATTTTAATGTATGGTTTTTTTTTTTATGTGTCCGACTCTGGGCATAGGCTTTTTACAGCCTGCTATCAAGGCCCAGCCGTCCTCCTACATACTACATGTCACCACTTCGGCGCTTAACACCCACCGTCCATATTGAATACATGCTAGGGCTATCTCATACAGGACTGGTGTATTGGTATTAGCGGGGTTATTTTTACGATATGTCGGCGGGTCTTCTGGTAGATCAGTAAAGCCTGATTTAATGAAATTCAAATCCTTAAACTGTTCACCTGCCCCAGCGAGGATTCGAACCTGGGTCCCTCGGGACTGCAAGCCAACTCTCTACCGATCGAGCTACCGTGTATGTATGTTTGTGTATATGTGTCCACAGGTGGTGTATCTGGCCTGGAAGCCCAAAGATGCGTGTATATCGAGGTATGACTTCGATCGAGCATGTGGTAGATACATTAGCTACCTAGACACATAAGCTGACCTGTTCATGGATGATGAGATGATGCCTGGCTTGTATTGGAATCACATACAACATGCCTTGCAGCTTGAGACCCGCCATAACCCACACTTCATCTGCTATGAAGACACGAGGGCCGACCCACTCAAGGAACTCACCAAGCTGAATCCCTTTCTTGGTTTGAACCTCACCCAACACCAGCTGAAGTGTTAAGCTCTTCTAATTTACTCTAGGATCCTTGCTGACATATTCTGAATACCTGCATGTTAATTTGATTCCTGAGGATAATTAATTGCATTAGAAACAAATAATCAGTGCCGGGAGGTCTGTTACTTTGGCCCAAATGCTAGAGCAATACATTAGTCTGACTTGGGTCTTGAGTCGGTTTTAAGTCGGATTTTAGACGCCGCCACTAAAAACTCTTACTCAGAAACAAGGCTTGAGCCGATCACAGGCCAAACCGATACTCTTAAGTCCAAACCGCCTGAGTGGACTCGAGTCGGACTTAAGCATTGAGGATCCGTTATTTAATGACTGTTGGGTAGATTTGCAACTAAAACAGTGAATTACTTGACAACTCTCAGTCCTTAGGAAAAAGTTTGAAATTTATAAAATAAAATATTTTGGTGCCAGGAGAATGCAGTATACAGGCCTCGTTTTGTGCACATGTAAATTTTACTAGAAAAGTTTTAAATCATTTGATGATATTACATACAAGCGTTCCTTGCACCGTCATATGATGTTCTTATTTGCATTACAGTGGCATCAATACTGATATACAGTATCTAGTAAGCTAAGGCTTATGACAAAAGTTCTGTCCTGATCCCAGGCACAACATGAATCTTCCAACTGAGGTTCGAACAATGATGCTTCGGGAGGAGGGGGATGTGAGGTGCCGGGGTGGCAGAAAACAGGGTCAGAAGCAGGGATTGTGTCCATATCCAAGGGAAGATAAGTGACCAATATTGCCATGATCTCAGTATGATTCACTGATAAGGTTATATTAAATTAATTAGTATGAACATGATAATATACAAGTAACTATATACTGCAGGAGACAAAATTTTCGTAAGGTAATTTAGAGAATCATGGTTAGTACTATAATGTTCCTCAGTCCTCGTAGCGTTGAAGGAATCAGTTTGCATTTCATTTGTCAAATAAAAGGGCCAGTTGTCGGTTATCATTGGATATTAAACTTCTCAGTGTACATTATGGTCATACTTGTCTGTCTTTACTAAGGTTATAATTCATACCACACTGACAGGTATACAACCACGATATTGAGTCTTTTCAGCTGAGGAAGGACTTTATGGCAAAAGCTTGAGCATTTCAATCACTTTCGGGAATAGGTGCTGGGGATGAAGTTAGAAAATATAAACGGTAAATCTTAATTTAGAGAAAACTGAAACACTTGAGTTTAACAAATGTATTTCTATCAATCAAAGTGAAATGCAGAGCCTCGACATATGGCGAAATACCGAAGCTCCCCATCAGCCTTGCCTGGGCAAGACACACACCCCAGGAGATACTCAGGGAGCGGAAATGAGCACCGCGGGCTCCGTACCAGACGGGCACACCTGCGTCTCTCCCACGCGCCCCTCTCGTGCTCAGGTAACCCGCCCCCCACGCCAGCGTCCTCTGTTGCCATCCAGAGGACGCCCCCTTGTTTACTTACTGCCACCCTCTGACGGGCTCTCCACCCCGAGCCCGTGCCACACCAGTGTGGCGAATCTATAAAAAAAAATAATAAAAAAAAAAAAAAAAAAAACGTCACCCTCCAGCCACTGCACTGGTATATATTTGCCCGGGGGATGGGCTCTGCCCCCCCCCCACGCCAGCGTCCCCTGTCGCCATGCAGAGGACGCCCCATTGTTTACTGCGCTCCTCTGACGGGCTCTCCACCCTGAGACCGTGCCACACCAGTGTGGCGAATCTTAAAAAAAAAAAAAAAAAAGACGTCGCCAGGTTGAGGGTGGGGCTACTCCTTTAGCCCCAGACAGCACCCCGGAGTTGGCCACCAGCCACCCACTTGCTGCTTCCCTCCCTCAGCCATACCGGGTGAGGGCCACCTTGCTACATGTGGGGAGGAGACGGCCACCTTGCCCTCGCTGCAACTCCACAAAAGGAGGTAGGATGACGGCCACCTCGCCACACACGGGGAGGAGACGGACACCAGCCGCCCTCGCTGTAACTCCATGAAAGGACAAGTGATGGCCACCTTCCCGCACTCTTTCACACCAGGTGACGGCCATCTTGCCGCACATGGGAAGGAGACGGACACCAGCCGCCCTCGCTCTGACTCCACTAAAGGAGGTATAGTGACGGCCACCTTGCCACACTCACTCACACCGGGTGACAGCCACCTTGCCGCACAGGGGGAGATGGACACTAGTCACCTTTGCTCTAACTCCACAAAAGGAGGAACGGTGACAGCCACCTTGCTGCACCTAGGAGACAGCCACCTTGTCATTCCACTAAAAGACCAAAAAGAAAGGGTCACGGCAAGTGCCCTCTCCTCTCTCCCCACAGGGACTTCCTCCCCCTTGACCAGCAGTTGGAGGAGGCCTGGCAAGGACCCAGGGTATCAGGAGTCTTTGCCCTCTCCCTCGACCCCTGGCGGCCCCGGCCCCTGTTGGACTCTGCTGCCCAGAGCTGCCGCAGCCCACACCTGACAGAGGCTCGGCAGTGAAACCGCAGCCCCAGGACCAGCTGAGGCGTCCCTAGGACCCCGTGGCGAGACCTCCCTAGCCCCATGCGATGACCGCTTCGCCTGCAGGGTAAGTGTAGGCAAGTGCGCCTACTCTCCCTGTTCGGGCCCAGCCCCTAGGCCCGAGCCCCGTACTCTAGCAGAAGGGCACACCCCCTACCACAGCCCTCTCACTACTCCCGGATGAGACGACGGCGGGTCGGCCTCCTGATGCAGGCCCCGGAAGTCCCGACGACCCAAGGACCTCCCGATGCAGGACGCTGACCTGGGCCCTCCACTACTACTGGGCCTCATACTGCAGCCACCCCCAGTCACACCCTCCTGTCGCCAAGTCCTCCGGCCTGTCTATCTGTGTGTGACATTATTTCCTTGTAAAGTGTGCCATGCATATTGTAACAGTATTGTAATTTGTGGTAATATATGTGTAAGGCTGTTGCCCTGAGTTTTATGCCCTGTTCCCACTGAATGCCTTAAAAGAGCCCAACCCGGTCTAGAAAGAGAACCTCGCTCCAGGCTCCGTGTCCAAGGGACGAGAAGTCGCACCCTTAAACACGCAGCATAACACAAACACTGTTAATGACAGACAAAAAAAAGTTAGTGTATTTGTGATACAGAATTGGATTATTACTACTTACATATACATGTAACCCACCTTGACTGTATTAAGAAAAAGACATTCATATACAATTACACTAAGTTATGGTAACCCTAGAAACCATTAACTCACAGAGGAAACATGAGGGTGAAATTGACAAAAACATAATGCCAGGCTTTTGGTAAATTGCCTACAGCATATATAAAAAGAATACATTTGGTATTACATCTCATTATGAAAGGTACCTTACACGACATTAAAGAAAATTACATCATCAAGCATTCAAATGATGCAAACACACCAGTACAAAGTCCAACCACCATGAGCCTGAACACTCTCAGCAACCCTGCTGGGCAGGGATGCCACTAAATTATGACAAATATTTGGATGGTTCCTCACAGACTGCCAGAGCATCGAGCTCGGGACTGGGGAGTCGCGAGTTCGAGCTGCGCCCGGAACTGCCGTGAGGGGAGGGGTAGCGCCCTCCTGTTACCTAGCGGGGCTATATGATATTGTAAGGTCTAGCTCGGGGGATTCTTTAATCACAGACTGCCATACCTCAAGGGCTTTACGTTCTACAGCTTGAACACTTATTTCTTCACCCACGTCGCAGTCCTTCCACATAATAGCGAAAAATTTCTCGATTGGGTTTCGATCACAACCCTTTGAGGGCCAATCAAGGACTTCCACTTCCGGGTGCTGATTTAACTAATCCTTAACCACTCTGCACATATGCACAGGACTCCTGTTGTGAACAAGTCTAATTGGATGAGGAAGTATGAGTGCCATATTTCGCACGGATAGCAATAAAACCTTTTCTAACACGTCATTGTATTTTTGCCCAGTAAATCTTCCTTCTATTTTCGTCAGTTCTCCGGGTCCATTGGCTCACATCCATCCCCCAAAGGATAGGTTCACCCAACCACTTTTGCCCTGCTGTACATTTTTCATTTGATACCGTGTGTTTACTGGTCTCCAGCACGTTTGAGCCCCTGTTTCCTCCAGCACGAAGCATTTCTCATCAGTAAATATTACTGTGTTAAAAAAAAAAATCTTCGCCTGCTCCTAAATACTGTAAAGCAAAGCCTAATCTACACTCTTTATTGGCTTGAGAGTTTTCCTTTCTTAGCCGTCCTGTAACGGTGAATGCCCATCTCGTGAATGCGTGTTCTTGTCGTCTGCGGATCGCATGGAAGCTGTAAGTCCGAGTAACCTGGACCCCTGAACAATTTGCTCGTTTACCATGTCCGCTATTTGGACGACATCTTGACGAGTGAGAAATCGAGATTTTCCATTGCGAGGCTTTGTCTTCACCAAGCCCTCCATTTGCCACCGATGAATCCATCGATTCACAGTCCTGACAGGGACACCTGTGAGAAGGGTAGTTTCTCTTGATGACTTTCCCACTTCCCACATCCGATGATTCGGCCACGGAGAATAATGACCTTAGGATCATTTGTACTCTCCCCTTCACCGATCGCATTACCGCTCCTCTCTGCCGTTTCTAGGGTGAATATAAAATAATGCAGTAGTTGGTAATGAAGTCTTACACTATTCATAGTTCCCTGTTGATTAGATTGCACGATTACACTGGTAAAACCATCCTGCGCTGCCACTCTCGTCTACATTCAGAACAACATTCTGTGTGTGTGTGTGTGTGTGT
>JAGKTI010035785.1:0-11188 GCA_018397915.1 Birgus latro | reverse complement strand
ACACACACACACACACACACACACACACACACACACACACACACACATGGCAGAGCGAGACGAATGATTGTTTACAACTGGCAGGGGGGAATTTGAGGGCTTCTCTGATGATGATGTAAATAACGAAAGTGATAAGCTGAACCAAACAAGAATAGTAGGAGTAGAGAAAACGGTGGAGAGGAATGTCCAGGTGTTAAAAAAGGTATGGGAAGTAATTAGACAGTTGCAGGAACAGACCTTAGAGCAAGAGAGAGAGATCAAAGTCCTACAGAATAAACTGGAAAAAGTTTGCACACGTAGTGATGAACAAGAAAAAGAAGTCACAGAATTGAAGGTGAGTAACAAATCTGCATCAAATGAAATAAAACAGCTCAAGAGGGAGAATAAGAGGTTAGAAGAAGAAAGGGACAGAATGAAAAGTAAACTAGATAAGTACAAATCAAAATTGAGGATGCATGATGAGCATATTAAGGAAATCAAGGAGCAATATAAGGGGTGGAAGAAATTATAGGAGGAAGGAAATGTAAATTTGAAGGAGATCATAGAACAACAAAGCAAGGAAAAAGTGGAGAAGGAAGTGGTTAGGGTACTAAGAAGTAGAGAATCTTTGGTCAGGGATGTAGCAGACAAGAAAAAATGTGTGATAATCTCAGGAATAAAAGAAAAATGTATGACAGTAAGATCCGAAAGAGAGAGAGAGAGGAACTAAGCAAGGCTAAAGAAATAATATCACTGGTTATGGAGGGTAACAATGAAGCCCCAGAAGAGATTGAAGAAGTGTTTAGGTTAGGAAAGTACGAGGAAGGTGGGGCAAGGCCATTGAAAGTAAAGTAAGGTGGGGCAAGGCCATTGAAAGTAAAGTTGAAGTCCCAGGTAATGGTGAATGAAATCATAAATAGAATGTGGAAATTGTCAGACAAAGAGGGGTTTTAAAATGTTTGGACAAGGAGAGATGCAAACGAAGAAGAAAGAGCTAAATTTAAGGAGTTAGTAAAGGAAGCAAAGATAAAAAACGAACAGCGAACAGAGGAAGAGAAGACAGTGTTCTATTGGAGAGTTATGGATCAGAAATTGAGAAAGTGGTACTGACGGAGAGAAGAGAGTATAAAAAACGATGGAAAAAGTTTGAAAGTGACGTACACAAACATTGATGGACTAATATTGGCAAGGTTAGAAATCAATGATTTTTTGAGAGTACACGAACCTGATGTTATGTGCTTTGTAGAGACTAAATTGAAAGAAGATATTGATATTCATATAGGAGATGGGAAATACAAATTATGGAGAAGAGACTGAAAAGAAAAAACAGGAGGAGGAGTGATGACTGCAGTGAAGGACAACATAAATGTAGATACTGTGGAAATGGCAGAGGGCAGGGCCGAAGCGATAAATATGAAATTAGAAACTGGGGAGAATGGTAAGAGAGATATGGCAGTGGTTGTTCCCCCTGAGACGAGAGCATGGAATGACGATGAATACCAGGAGATGTTGTCAGACATGGTTAGTTATCTTCAGAATGTGATTGAAAAAAGCAACAATATAATCCTAATGGGTGACTTTAATTGTAAAGAGGTGAGCTGGGAGGAATGGGACTCAGGAGGCAGTGAAGATTCGTGGGGCACTAAATTGTTAAATATAGTAATGAATAATGTAATGACGCTGTGGGTCAAAGAAGAGACACGATTCCGAGGTGATGACACCAGCAAGACTAGATTTGCTATGATCCAAAGAAACTGATGTAATTGAATCTTTGAAATATCTATGTCCTACAGGAAAAAGTGATCATGTGGTCATTGAGTTCCAGATTATAATAGGGAATGTGGTGCCAAGAGATGAGCTTTATAGGCAAGGAAGATACAACTTTGGGAAAGCAAACTTTGCAGAATTGAGAAAATTTTTCGAAAATGTGGATTGGAGAAAATTCAGAGAGACAAAAGAGATACAGAGGAAGTGGGATATCTTTTTAGACTTATATAATTTGGGAGTGGAAAAATATGTGCCAAGAGTTAAGGGGAAAGAAAACAGGAAAAAGGAATGGTTTAATAGAAGGTGTATGACAGCAAAAAAAGAGAGGGATATTGCATAGAACAAATGGAGAAAGAGAGGTAATAACAGAATCAAGGAAGAATATAAAAGAACTGGAAATGAATATACAAGAATACGTAGAGAGGAAGAAAGGAACTTTGAAAAAGGTATAATTGACAAGTGTAAGGACTGTCAGGGGAAAATGAGAGTTTTACTCTGGCGTGTCGCCAGATGTCAGGGGAAATTTAAGTATTCCCAAGAAATAATGAAATATTGTATAATTGGTATACAATGTATAGCTGTGTGCTATGTCAATTCTCTAGGGTCGAGAATTACAAACTTCCTCAACGGCACGCAGCAGAGACGACGCTCTATTTGGGCTGCAATATTGTACCGTTGGCCTACGAGAAAGTTTCTTCCCCCCCCCAACAATAAAAAAAAATGATAATAATAATAATAACAGGCTCTTGGCTGAACCAAACTCCTAGCTAGCACAACGGATGTAAGGTGTGATGCCAAAGCTGGCCTAAGTACCGGCCGTGATTTAATTCAAAAGTTGTGCTAACGCAGAGTAGCAAAACTGTATTAAATAATAGAGTGGAGTAATCAAACACAGTTAATAAACTTTAACAAAGCTCAAGAAAAGAACTGTGAATTTATTAATTACAAAGAAATGAATTTACGTTACATGAAATTCAAATCAAATAAGAGAAATGCACTCACTCACTCAGACACTCAGATAACGGCTAAATATTTCAAAAAGCTTTGCCTAGGAAAAAACCAGAAAATACTGATCGGTATGGATGAGACTGTACTGTAGTCGATCACCAACAAGGGTGGGAGTTAGGGAAGACACGCCGATTCAAGCCGAGATCTGAAATAAAGAATTCACTCGAGCCTCTAGAGGCGTACGACCCAATCTTTCCATGACTAAGAACAGACTGATTTGAATACGCGACACGGCGCGGGTGGGAGCTCGCGCGCATGCGCTATGGGTCCGGAGCAAAGCCCGACAACATAAAATTATCGTACATATTAATTTGCTCCTCAAAATCACAGGATGTCACGATTTAACTAATGTGATTTTATAATGTAGAAAATTCGTGACAAGGACGAACCCAAATTGTTTTATAGATTTGTTAATGGCAAATTGAAGCAAAAGGAAGGAATCACCAAACTGAAAGTAGAAGGAGAGGTCTACAAGGATCCAGTAATGCAAGCTGAAATAATGAACAAATGTTTCCAATCGGTTTTCACTAAGGAAAGGGAGTTTGTGGAAGGGGAGAGGGAGTGATTAGAAATGTAGTGATAAAAGATATAAAAGTGGAAGTGCGGGAAGTGTATAAATTACTGGAAACTCAAGATGTAAGGAAAGCTCCAGGACCGGATGGAATCTTTAATTGGGTAATGAAGGAATGTAGAGAACAACTGGCGGATAAGATTCACAGTTTAATTGTGTGTTTGCTGGAAGAGGGGAAAGTGCCTCGGGAATGGAAGAGGGGAAAGTTCCTCGGGAATGGAAGAGGGCAAATGTTGTACCAATCTATAAGGGAGGAAGCAAGGAAGATCCCCAGAATTATAGACCAGTGTCTCTAACCAGCATGATTGCAAAATTGTGTGAGAGAATCCTGAAAGATAAATGGATAAAATATCTGGAGGGGATGAATATTCTGACTGAAAGTCAGATTCAATTCAGAAGGGGGAGGTCATGTGTTTCCAACTTATTGAGCTTTTACTCAAGGGTGATTGACTTGCTACAGGAGAGAGACAGTTGGGTGGATTGTGTGTATTTAGATCTGGAGAAGGCCTTCGACAAGGTACCCCACAAGAGACTAATATGGAAATTAGAGCATATCGGAGGACTGAAGGGAAGCCTCCTGGAATGGATGAGAGACTTTTTGAGTGACAGACAAATGAGGACAGTAATAAAGGACAGGACATCTGCATGGAGGGAAATAAGTGGTGTCCCACAGGGCTCGGTGTTGGCACCAGTAATGTTCCTGATTTACATAAATGATATGGTAGGCCGAGGATGAGATGGAGGGATGGAGTGGAGAGGTATATGAGAGAGGGGAGTGTGAGTTGGGAGCGTGGTAGTGAAATGGCAGGGGACAGAGTGACATGGAGGCGATTTGTTTGTGGCCACCCCGTTCGGGATTGAGGCGTCTGGCAATAGATAGATAGATATGGTAGATGGAGTGAACAGTTACACAAGTCTGTTTGCTGATGATGCAAAGATCTTGAGAAAGGTAGAGGTTGAAGAGGACCGTAAAATGCTACAGGAGGATCTGGATAGGATATATGATTGGAGCCGGATCTGGGAAATGAAATTCAAAGCAAAAAAATGTAAAATACTGGAAATGGGTAAAACTACCAAGAGGCCATCATTGAATTATTTGATGGGTAATGAACTAATTAGAAAAGTGAGAGAAGAGAAAGATTTGGCAGTGCTAGTCCAGGATAGTTTGTCACCTGAAAAGCACATAAATAAGATAGTTAGAGAGACATATAAACTCTTGACCAATATAACAGTGCCATTTCATTACGTGGATGAGGAGAGGATGAAAAAATTGATAGTGGCCATGATCTGCCCCAGGTTAGAATATGCAGCAGTAGTGTGGTCCCCACACAAAAAGAAAGATATAACCAAGATTGAGAGAATACAAAGAACAGCAACCAAGATGGTCCCCAGTCTGGCAGATTTGTCGTACAGAGAGAGGCTGGAAAGGCTGGATTTGCCTTCCTTAGAGGAAAGGAGAGAGAAGGGTGATATGATTGCAGTGTTCAGGACCATGATAGGAGTAGATAAAATTGACAGAGAAAATCTGTGTGTGGGATGAGAGGGTAACAAGGGGACACGGAAGGAAGCTAAAGAAGCCAAGCTGCTTGAAGGACATCAAGAAATGTAGTTTTCCTTATAGATGCATCGACCTGTGGAATAGCCTGGACAAAGAGATTGTCCAGTCTAAAAACTTAAACGAGTTTAAAGCAAAATTTGACTTACTGAGAAACAGAGACTGGACCCCACGAGCATAGCTCATTTCCTGTATATCACAATTAGGTAAATACAATTAGGTAAATTAGGTAAATACACACAGGTAGTGTACAAATTACTGGAAACTCAAGATGTAACGAAAGCCGCAGGACCGGATGGAATTTCAATTTGGGTTCTGAAGGAATGCAGAGAACAACTGGCAGATAAGATTCACAGTTTAATTGTGTCTTTGCTGGAACAAGGGAAAGTGCCTTAGGAATGGAAAAGAGCAAATGTGGTACCAGTTTACAAAGGAGGAAACAAGGGAGAACCCCTGAACTATAGACCAGTGTCCCTAACCAGCATGGTTGGAAAATTGTGCAAGAAGATTTTGGAAGATAGGTGATTGAGAGTCAATTTGGATTCAGAAGTGGAAGGTCATGTGTTTCCAACTTGTTGAGCTTTTACTCAAGAGCGATTGATGTGTTACAGGAGAGAGACAGTTGGGTGGATTGTGTGTATTTAGATTTGGAGAAGGCCTTTGACAAGGTACCCCATAAGAGACTAATGTGGAAATAAGATCATATAGGAGGACTGAAGGGTAACCTCCTGGAATGGATGAGAGACTTTTTGAGAGAGAGACAAATGAGGACAATAAAAGAGGACAGGACGTCTGGATGGAGAGAAGTAACAAGTGGTGTCCCACAGGGCTTGGTGTTTGTGCCAGTAATGTTCCTGATTTACGTAAATGATATGGTAGATGGAGTGAACAGTTATGCAAGTCTGTTTGCTGATGATGCAAAGATATTGAGGAAGGTAGAGGTTGAAGGGGACTGTAAAATGCTGCAGGAGGATCTCGATAGGATACATGACTGGAGCCGTATGTGGGAAATGAAATTCAACCCAAAAAATGTAAAATATGGGAATGGGTAAAAGCATCAAGAGACTATCTATCTGTCTATCTATTGCCAGACGCCATAATCCCGTAAGGGGTGGCCATTTGACTCTGAGTTATTTGTTTTACGGGGAGGGGCACTAACCCTCCACCAACCCACTTGTTGACACGTAGGAAGCATGTATGGTTTGATTATATGGTTACCACCCAGCATTGTAAATGGTTTCTTGGTTTACATGAAACCATTTGCCTTGTCACTCAATGTAAAGCCACCTGTAAAGGAAAGAAAAGCAATAAGAAGTGACAGGAAAGATGGGAGAAATAGGAAGAGAGGAGGGCAGGCTCAGAAAGAGAATGATAAAGGCTGAGGAAGAAATAGGCAGCACTACATCAAGTGAGTGGATGATGGTCGCCACCACCTACCACTGTCAAGAGACCATCACTGAATTATATGATGAGTAATGAACCAATCACAAAAGCGAGAGAAGAGAAAGATTTAGGAGTGCTGGTCCAGGATAGTTTTTCACCTGAAAAACACATTAACAAGATAGTTAGAGAGACATATCTTAACCAATTTAAGAGTGGCATTTCATTACATGAATGAAGAGATGATGAAAAAATTGATAGTGGCCATGATCCTCCCCAGGTTAGAATATGCAGCAGTAGTGTGGTCCCCACACAAAAAGAAAGATATAAACAAGATTGAGAGAATACAAAGAACAGCAACCAAGATGGTCCCCAGTCTGCAGATCTGTCATACAGTGAGAGGCTAGAAAGGCTGGATTTGCCTTCCTTAGTGGAAAGGAGAGAGAGGGGTGACATGATTGCAGTGTTCAGGACCATGATGGGAGCAGATAAAATTGATAGAGAAGATCTGTTTGCATGGGATAGGAGAGCAACAAGAGGACATGGACTGAAACTAAAGAAGCCACGCTGCTTGAAGGACATCAAGAAATATAGTTTTCCGTATAGATGCATAGACCTGTGGAACAGACTGGACAAAGAGATCATCCAGTCTAAAAACTTAAACGAGTTTAAAGCAAAACTTGACTTACTGAGAAAAAGAGACGGGACCCCACGAGCGTAGCTCATTTCCTGTATATCACAATTAGGTAAATACACACACACACACACACACACAAACACACATGGGTCGTAGAGAGAGAGACAGAGCTGTTCCTGGATCGAGGGGAAATAATCGATGAACTAGCGGCGAAAAGGAGATAGCCTATTGTGATTATGTGGTTCAATGCATGAGTGGTGGTCCCGTTGGATATTAGTTAGAAAAAAAATACGCAGGTTTCGGCCCTAAAAATACAAGACAGTGAAAAAGAAAGTTTCGATATGGTTGTATCATGACAGAGAGAGACGGAAGATTGTTTACAACTGGCGAGGGGGAATTTGTGGGCTTTTCCGAAGAAAATGTAGGTAAAGGAAGTGATAAGCTGCAACAAACAAGAGTAGCAGGAGTAGAGAAAACGGCGGAGAAGAATGTCCAAGAGTTAAAAAAGGTTTGGGAAGTAATTAGAGAGTTACAGGAACGAGCCTTAGAATAGGAGAGAGAGATCAAAGTCCTATAGAGTAAACTGGAAAAAGTTAGTACACGTAGTGAGGAACAAGAAAAGGAAGTCACAGAATTAAAGGTGAGTAACAAATCCGCATCAAATGAAATAAAACAGCTCAAGATGGAGAATAAGAGGTTGGAAGAAGAAAGGGACGGAATAAAAGTAAACTAGAGGAGTACGAATCAAAATCAATGAGGCAAGATGAGCACATTCAGGAAATCAAGGAGCAACATAAGGGGTGGAAGAAAATACAGGAGGAAGGAAATGTAAATTTGAAGGAGATCATAGAACAACAAAGTAAGGAAAAAGTGGAGAAGGAAGTGGTTAGGGTACTAAGAAGTAGAGAATCTTTGGTCAAGGATGTAGCAGACAAGAAAAAATGTTTGATAATCTCATGAATAAAAGAAAAACGAATGACAGTAAGATCTGAAAGAGAGAGAGAGGAACTGAGCAAGGCTAAAGAAATAATATCAGTGGTTATGGAGGGAAACACCGAAGCCCAAGAAGAGATTGAAGAAGTGTTTAGGTTAGGAAAGTACGAGGATGGTGGGGCAAAGCCTTTGAAAGTAAAGTTTAAGTACCAAGTAATAGTGAATGAAATCATAAGTAGAACTTGGAAACTGTCAGATAAAGAGGGCTTTAAAAATGTTTGGATTAGGAGAGATGCAAACGAAGAAGAAAGAGCTAAATTAAAGGAGTTAGTAAAGGAAGCTAAGATAAAAAACGAACAGCGAACGGAGGAAGAGAAAACAGAGTTCTATTGGAGAGTTATGGACCAGAAATTGAGAAAGTGGTACCGAGGGAGGGAAGGAGAGAAGAGAGTATAAAAAATGATGAAAAAAGTTTGAAAGTGGCGTACACAAACATTGATGGACTAATATCGGCAAGGTTGGAAATCAATGATTTTTTTAGGGTACACTAACCTGATGTTATGTGCTTTGTAGAGACTAAATTGAAAGAAGATATTGATATTCATATGGGAGATGGGAGATACAAATTATGGAGAAGAGACAGAAAAGAAAAAACAGGAGGAGGAGTGATGATAGCAGTTAAGGACAATATAAATGTAGATACAGTGGAAATGGCAGAGGCCAGGGCCGTAGCGATAAATATGAAATTAGAAACTGAGCAGAAAGGTAAGAGAGATATGACAGTGGTATATGTTCCCCCTAAGATGAGAGCATGGAATGACGATGAATACCAGGAGATGTTGTCAGACATGGTTAGTTATTTACAGAAAGTGATCGAGAAAAGCAACAATATAATCCTAATGGGTGACTCTAATTGCAAAGAGGTGAACTGGGAGGAATGGGACTCAGGAGGCAGCGAAGATTCGTGGGACACTAAATTGTTAAATGTGGCAATGAATAATGTAATGACGCAGTGGATCAAAGAAGAGACACGATTCCGAGGTGATGACACACCAGCAAGATTAGAGTTGCTACTATCCAAAGAACCTGATGTAATTGAATCTTTAAATTATGTGTCCTATAGGAAAAAGTGATCATGTGGTTATTGAGTTCCAGATGATAACAGGGAATGTGGTGCCAAGAGATGAGCTTTATAGGCAAGGAAGATACAACTTTGGGAAAACAAACTTTGCTGAATTGAGAAAATTTTTCGAAAATGCAGACTGGAGAAAATTCAGAGAAACAAGAGAGATACAGAGGAAGTGGGATATCTTCTTAGACCTCTACAATTTGGGAGTGGAAAAATATGTGCCAAGAGCAAGTGGGAAAGAAAACAGGAAAAAGGAATGGTTTAATAGAAGGTGTATGACAGCGAAAAAAGAGAGGGACATGGCATGGAACAAATGGAGAAAGAGAGGTAATAACAGAGCAAAGGAAGAATATAAAAGAACTAGAAATGAATATACAAGAATACGTAGAGAGGAAGCAAGGAACTTTGAAAAGGGTATAATTGACAAATGTAAGGTTGAACCCAAATTGTTTTATAGATTTGTTAATGGCAAATTGAAGCAAAAAGAAGGAATCACCAAACTGAAAGTAGAAGGAGAGGTCTACAAGGATCCAGTAATGCAAGCTGAAATAATGAACAATGTTTCCAATCGGTTTTCACTAAGGAAAGGGAGTTTGTGGAGGGAGAGGGAGTGATTAGAAATGTTGTGATAAAAGATATAAAAGTGGAAGTGCGGGAAGTGTATAAATTACTGGAAACTCAAGATGTAAGGAAAGCCCCAGGACTGGATGGAATCTCTAATTGGGTGCTGAAGGAATGCAGAGAACAACTGGCAGATAAGATTCACGATTTAATTGTGTGCTCCTTGGAAGAGGGGAAAGTGCCTCGAGAATGGAAGAGGGCAAATGTGGTACCAATCTATAAGGGAGGAAACAAGGAAGAACCCCTGAATTATAGACCAGTGTCTCTAACCAGCATGGTTGTGAAATTGTGTGAGAGAATCCTGAAAGATAGATGGATAAAATATCTGGTAGAGATGAATATTTTGACTGAAAGTCAGTTTGGCTTCAGAAGTGGAAGGTCATGTGTTTCCAACTTGTTAAGCTTTTACTCAAGGGTGATTGACGTGCTACAGGAGAGAGATGGTTGGGTGGTTTGTGTGTACTTAGATCTGGAGAAGGCCTTCGACAAGGTACCCCACAAGAGACTAATATAGAAATTAGAGCATATCAGAGGACTGAAGGGAAGCCTCCTGGAATGGATGAGAGACTTTTTGAGTGACAGACAAATGAGGACAGTAATAAAGGACAGGACATCTGGATGGAGGGAAGTAACAAGTGGTGTCCCACAGGGCTCGGTGTTGGCACCAGTAATGTTCCTGATTTACCTAAATGATATAGTAGGTGGAGTGAACAGTTACGCAAGCCTGTTTGCTGATGATGCAAAGATCTTGAGAAAGGTAGAGGTTGATGAGGACTGTAAAATGCTACAGGAGGAACTGGATAGGATACATGATTGGAGCCGGATGTGGGAAATGAAATTCAATGCAAAAAAATGTAAAATATTGGAAATGGTTAAAAGTACCAAGAGGCCATCATTGAATTATTTGATGGGTAATGAACCAATTAGAGAAGTGAGAGAAGAGAAAGATTTGGGAGTGCTGGTACAGGATAGTTTGTCACCTGAAAAGCACATAAATAAGATAGTTAGAGAGACATATAAACTCTTGACCAATATAAGAGTGGCATTTCATTACATGGATGAGGAGATGATGAAAAAATTGATAGTGGCTCTGATCCACCCCAGGTTAGAATATGCAGCAGTAGTGTGGTGGTCCCCACACAAAAAGAAAGATATAACCAAGATTGAGAGAATACAAAGAACAGCAAACCAAGATGGTCCCCAGTCTGGCAGATTTGTCGTACAGAGAGAGGCTAGAGAGGCTGGATTTACCTTTCTTAGAGGAAAGGAGAGAGAGGGGCGACATGATTGCAGTGTTCAGGACCATGATGGGAGTAGATAAAATTGACAGAGAAAATCTGTTTGTGTGGGATGAGAGGGTATGAAACTAAAGAAGCCAAGCTGCTTGAAGGACATCAAGAAATATAGCTTTCCTTGTAGATGCATATGACCTGTGGAATAGCCTGGACAAAGAGATCGTCCAGTCTAAAAACTTAAACGAGTTTAAGGCAAAATTTGACTTATTGAGAAATAGAGACTGGACCCCACGAGCGTAGCTCATTTCCTGTATATCACAATTAGGTAAACACACACACACACACACACACACACACACACACACACACACAC
>JAGKTI010035782.1:0-10818 GCA_018397915.1 Birgus latro | reverse complement strand
TTATCACACTCATTACACTACTCCACAAATTTCAACTTTTTATCTGATTCAGAAATGAGAATGGGTGATTTGGGGTAAAATGACGGTGCTGATTACAAGGATGTTTCTACTTCTTCTCCATCACGCACAGATTTTCTGAAATTTAGCATTAAAATTTTTCTTCCGTTAGTAAGAAATTAATATGCTCCTATCGCCTGGTGATGCCGGGAATATTTTTTAAATCGAGAAATAGTAATTGGGATGTAAAAGTAATATGCAGAAACAAAATCGAGTGTATTATTTCACTGCCGTATGTAAATTTCGCTGTGGATACAGATACTCATAGTACGGTTTTTTTAATATTCCTTTTTGTGCTCTACATCGGCTTCCCGTGTCAGCTTCCAGCATTAGTTTGGCATCATACCAGCGTCAGTTCTACCTTGATATCTTTGTTCCACTACTTTAATACCCTGGTGAAAACGTTCACCCTGTTCGTCACTAACATCACCCAAGTTTGCTGGAAAAAAAACGAGATGTGAGTGAAAAAAAAAAAATGGATCTTAAAGAACATGCGACATCCGGGTTCATGGTACGCAACCAGAAGCTCTTCAGCGATTTCCATGTAATCTTCACTGCGATGGCTGCCCAGAAAACCAGGACAAATTTTCTTACGAGACCTCCAAGCCCTATGTTCGTCTGCCTCGAGAGTTGCATCAAACTGACTGTCTTTCATCAGGCTACGAATTTGTGGGCCAACGAAAATGCCTTCCTTCAATTTGGCATCGCTAATCTCAGGGAAAACTTTATTTAGGTGTGTGAAGCCTGCACCTATCATATCCAAGGCTTTGACGAAGTTTTTCATCAAGCCTAACGATGTGAAAAGGCGGAAGTATGGTATCTTCTATTTGAACGAGTGGTTCGTTCCGTACATTGTGTACACCGGCTTCGTAGGAACTTCAGGGAGGCCAATTGCGCTGGATGACGTGCTGCTGGACATACGGCTGTCCCATAAACACAGGAAGCAACAGTATTTCGTGAAACCTTCTTGTAGTCCAAGCAGCACGGCTACCTCTTTCAAATCGGGGTAGATTTTCCATCGGAATTCATCGTACTCAGTGAAAACGAGGTGTCTTTGCATCGATTCGTTCGTTTCCTTCATTGCAGAAGCAAAAATAAGTGGTACACTGGGCAAAATGCTCCCTTTGTGAAGAAGATCCTTCAGGTGACAGGTAGAGGTGTATGGTACGTAGGGGACGGCTGAGCCTTGATAGCAGGCTGTAAAGCCTATGCCCAGAGTCGGACACATAAAAAAAAAAAAAAAAAATCTGATTTGCTAGAGTCAATAAAAAGTCGCCAGTCCTCAGGATCATGAATCCTTCCCAAGGTTTCAAACAGACCTGCGATATTGCTTCAGTAGCATACACCTCCGTCTGACTTGAAGAGGCGTTCCAAATTTTGTTGCCGCTTCCTCAAACTCGTCACCTCTGTGTCTGGATGCAACATGTTTCATTCTTGCCAACTCGAAGCGAGTGGTTCTGACTGTTGTTTTGATAAATTTACTGTAGGTCACGCACAAGACCGTAAAGGTCGCTTGGGTGACTAGATGGGGTACATTGCCCGACGGCCGACACTCAAAGTCAGAATCAGGGGCAGCTGCTCCAGATGCCGCTCCATCTTCGTCCTTATCTGGAGTTTGGAATAGACATTTATTTGCTGGCGGCCTTGGAATGGGAAGGCCCCCCGTGTGATCGACCGCTTATTGCCGATGGTAGATTTAAACAATGCTGTTTTTGTCTTTTGAAGAAAATCCCACAACTTTTGTTATGCAAAAGTAGCAATCTGTTGTGTGGTCGATAGGTTCTCTTCACACCACGGGAACAGCGCAAGGCATCCCTGTTTTCCTTCCTGCTAGTTATTCACGAAGAGAGTTGGAAGAAGTCACGCAGCAGGTATGGGGCGATCATCATTTGTCTTGGTCGCCAATCCTAACGCCAAAATAATGTAGATAAGCTGTTTTTACAAGGGACGTGATCTTTCGTTTCTGTTTCTTTGGACTGAAACTTCCACGTATATCACAGACAGCATTTGTATCATTCACACACATCCGCAAGGCATTGTCTCTCCATAGATCTGAAATAAGAGTTATACTATGCATAATGATTTTATATAGACATACTTTAGATAGTGGATGTACACAACTGGCAATGTATTTGTTGGATATTATACACTACTTATATATGAAGACGTATAAAAAGCACGAATACAGCGATTAAAAGAAGGACCACTGTACTATGGGGATGCGTGTGAAGGTAACGAGTTCAGAAAACCTGTAGGTGCCATGGCAAAATGAACATCATATTTGAAATCAGCGCCACGTTGTTGCCTACGGATGCCAATTTTTGTCTCTGAAATGAAATTCTTGTCGAGTAGTGATATCAGCATCTTATTTACATTCACTTCTCCACTGCAAAATATTAGCCAGCCAAGTCTAGTGGGAATTAACGCTTGGGGGCGAGAAGAAATCCGCTTTATGTGGCCAAATCTACTTAGTTATCAGTAAAATTTACATATACTGTGCCTAAGAGTTAAACGGGGCTGGCTTGGTGGCTTTGGTCAATATTCTCGTTGCTCGAAGAAGCTCCTTAAGATTTCTTCCTCATTGATTTATTTTTGAATTCGGCTGACTGTTATCGTTCTGTACGCTATTCATGCAGAGTATGGTGATATTAGAATGATTTAAGTAACACAGAAGACGGCGGCAAGGTTCAATAAGCAAAATAAACTACTTAGCAAGAGGTGTTAGGGAGCTTTGTTATCTGACGAGAAAACAAACCTCGCTGTACTTCTCTCGTGGTGCGTTATCAAATCCAGGGATCGATCCCACATGTCGGGCATTTAAGGGAGCTGCTTGTAGTATGTGCCTTCATATGCTTGGTTATGTTGACGTCATGTTGGTTCTACTGACGACGTACAGATATGGAGACACTGATACATAAGCTTAACCAGTGTAAGATCCACACTCAATGCGTCACTCTCCACACTCCTTCTTTCCCCATCACTACTTTGCCAACATGGGGAAGGGGTAATTCTGGATATCATTCTCCCCACAAGGAATAGTCTGATCCTGCAGTGAAATATGGCCTGATGCATCTGTATTACAATGATATCGTTTTCATTCTAAACAAACTTTAGTCAGTCAGTTTGATTCAATGGGTTTGTTCATCATTTAGTTAAGTCGATGATAAGTTAAAAGAAAATAGCCTGGACAGAACGTGAATGAAATATGAAACACGTCCTCGTAGTTAATTGACAAACTGACTGAACAATTGATTGGAGGACACTTGTAATCTGATGTATGAATTATTTTTCTGTTTGATTTGTTTTCCTTCCTTTTTTCATCTTCTGTCGAAAAAAAAAAATGCACAGTTGCAGACACTAGTACTGGATCATTTTCTATCATTCGTTTAAGCGTTGTTCCTCCATCTCCTCCCCTTTGAGCTCCATCGTCCTTGATAATATATACTTTCATGTAGATAGTCTCTTTACTCTTTCAGGCATTAATTTCAGTGAGGCAGACCATCCTGCTACACTCCCCCCTGTTGTTCTCAAGATTATATCCCCGTTTAGACACTGCGTGGTGAGTGGATGAGAATGAGTGAATAGTAGATGAGAGTGTAGTGTGAGTGCAGTGGAAGAAAGTGTTGTGGAAGAGTGTAGTGGATGAAAGAGTACAGTGGAAAGGAGTGTAGCTGAATTGAGTGCAGTGGATGAGACCGTAGTGGATGAAAGTGAAGTGCATGAGAGTGGATAAGAGTCAGTGTGTGAGTGGATGAGAGTGGTTGGGCAAAGAGAATGAGAAAGGGTTGGATGAGAGTGGTGTGGGGAGTGGATGAGCGAGAGAGGGACAGGGACTGGGGCTTCACGGTGCCGGATTAGGCTGAGTCTCTCTGGCACTGAGTGAGATTGGTGCTGTGTTGGCCCGTGTGTGTGTGTGTGTGTGTGTGTGTGTGTGTGTGTGTGTGTAGTGTGTGTGTCAGAGAGAGAGAGAGAGAGATGGATACATGGCATGTCTTAAGAAGGACAGAAGGTTTTTGGAATCAAGTATGAAGATGTGTGTGTAAATTGGCGATGTTAAAGGTGAATATGACTGACTGAGCTTGACATGTGTAGGACTGAGTGAGGTCGGAAGTCAAGAATGGCGAATTGTATCTGTAGAGTTGAAGTGTGGGTTTAAGGACAATATCAGTGGCGTGAGGCTAAGTGAGGGTGGAGTTTGTTTTGGGACGTACAAGGAAAAGGATGACAAGTATTATGAAGAGCCTGAGACCTGCAGTAGCGTTGGGGTTACGTGAGTTTGTGCGATGTCCAGGGAGAATACTTGTGTAGTGCGGTAAGTTCGGATCGATGTTTTATTATCATTATTATCATTATTATTATTATTATTATTATTATTATTATTATTATTATTATTTTTAGCAGGTTGAAGAATCACATATTTTTGAGGGGAACGGTACCTGCATGGGTTAGAGTGGTACTGGGGTCATCTTTACCTGTGTTTAACTACATAATCAATGGAGTGGTGTCGAGTATAAAGAAGATGAAGACTGACCGATAATTACTGGGCTGAGCATTATAGGATTAACGTGAAGGCTTAAGTGATAGTGACGAGGTAAATGATAATTGAGGATGGATGGGGCTGTGAAGTCCTGGGTGTGTTATGAGGCTGGGCTATTGTGGATTAATGTCGATCCACCTCATAACGATAAATAACGGGAGAGTGAACAATGACTTTCGAACCCTCTTATTTAGATTTTCGGAACCAGGCGATTTTTTTCAGAACAATGTGTTGAAGTTGCATAACTGCTCGTCTTGAATGTGGAGTGATATTCCTGCCCACAAGTGTACATACATGGAATAATATATACATCGGCATCTGATCTGGTGGGGATGAAGTAAGATAAAACACACACACACACACACACACGTAAAACATATAAATCATCTGATATATTTTCCTGCTTCCTTTCATACAGACGGTGTGGCAGGATGAGGCGTGAGTGTGAGGTATATATGTGTGCAGTTTCACAGTCCGCGTTGTGGCAGCGTGAGTGCGTGGCACAGTAAGAGGTGCGTTTGTCTGAAGTTTGGAGGTGCGGAGGTTCGGTAATATGATGTATGCATTAAGTGTGGCAGAATGATGTGTTTTTGTGTGTGTGTGTGTGTGTGTGTGTGTGTCCCCAAGTGTGGTAGTGAGATGTGTGATAATAATGCATAATTTTATGAAGTGTGGTAGTGTGAGGTGTGGTAGTGCGAGGTGTGGTAGTGTGAGGTGTGGTAGTGCGAGGTGTGGTAGTGCGAGGTGTGGTAGTGCGAGGTGTGATAGTGCGAGGTGTGATAGTGCGAGGTGTGATAGTGCGAGGTGTGGTACTGCGAGGTGTGTTATGGTAAGTGTATTTGGTACAGTAATGATATGTGGAGGAGTGAGGTGTGGTTGTGTAAGGTGTCAGTACGATATATGATAGTGTGAGGTGTGGTAGAGTGAGGTGCGTTAGTGTAAAGAGTGGTATTGTGAAATGTGGTAGTGTGAAATGTGGTAGCGTGAGGTGTGGTAGTGTGCGTAGTTGTCGTGTAAAGGTAACAGTGCGAAGTGTGGTCGTTTAAGATATACTTTACTATTGTTAAGTGTGGTAGTATGAGAAATTGTAGTGAGAGGAGAAGAAATGTGGGGTGTGGTAGTGTGAGGTGTCGTAGTGTAAAGTATAAGAGACTGAGGTGTGGCAGTGTAATGTGTGGTAGGGTTAGATGTTGTAGTGTGAGATGTGGTGGTGTTAGCTGTTAAAGTCTTAGGTGTGGTGGCGTTAGTTGTGGCAGTGTGAGGTGTGGTGGCGTTAGTTGTGGCAGTGTGAGGTGTGGTAGTGTGAGCTGTGTCAGTGTGAGGTGTGGTGGGGTGAGATGTGGTAGTGTTAGATATAGTAGTGTGAGGTGTGGTAGTGTTAGTTGTCGCAGTGTGAAATGTGGTTGAGTTAGATGTAGCAGTAGGCCTATGAGGTGTGGTAGTGTTAGATGTGGTAGTGAGATGCATGTGAGGTGTGGTAGTATGAGGTATGGTAGTATTAGGTGTCATAGTGTGAGGTGTGGTAGAGTTAGATGCAGCAGTATGAGGTGAGGTAGTGTGAGGTATGGTTGCGTGTGATGCGTGTATTGGGTGTGGCATTACGTTTTTACTGCACACTAATATTCCCAAGCCCCTGTACTACGGGATTTTATACATATCTATGTTTCCTACCGCTTGCACCTGCATACCAACACTTGTGTATTCATATATGATAATGTACATTTGCATATTCATGTGTTTTTGCTTTTTCTAGCCGGTGTATACTCGTGAATGTTTCCTTCTACAAATCTACTTGATATAAACTTTGATATTACTATAGGCAAGGGGCTGGGATTGTGAAATTATGACTGTACATTGATAGTATATGTTCAGGAGGCGGTGTGAGTGAAGGCTGAGAGGAATGTGTAGAAATAAGTAAGGGGGAGACTGTGAAAGTGAGTAGTGCATGTTGTAGTTTTACTGTCAACTTAATTATCCTAGATTGGTATGATTCATCCACTTAAAGAATTCACAGCGGTACCGTGAAATCTCTCTCTGTCTCTGTCTATCTGTCAGTCTGTCTGTTTGTCTGTCTCTTAATCGCTCTCTCTTTCTCTCTCTCTCTCTCCTTTAACCCCTTCAGGGAGAGTTAGACCACTCACTCGATGTAGTGCTGCTCTGGGTGTCTGCCTTTCATCTCTTCTTTCCTTCCTCTTCTGTCTTTCTTTTCTTCATTCTTTCCTCTTTCTTCTGCCTACAGGCGACTTTACAGTCCCTCTTCTGTCTTTTTTTCCTTCATTCTTTCCTCTTCTTTCCGCCTATGGGTGACTCTACACTGGGTGACAAGCCAAATGGTTTCCTGGACACCAGGAAACCATTTACTACTCTGGGTGGTAACCATATAAACAATTATGGCGCCTGGTTATTTAATGGGTAATTACGGTGCTCCAATCGGACTGAGCCGGTGCAAGTTTATATCCAGGGGTGGTTGGGGTTTATTGCTCACGTAATGCCACTCAGGGATGAGTGAGGCTGGTCACTCTCATCATAAATGTATATATATATATATACACACACACACACACACACTTAGGTGCATTCAGAATTTTGAACCAATATTTTGCAGGCAGTGTGTGTCCATGCGACTCTTTATCACAGTTACAGCTTCTGAGCTTCGTTGTTTTTGCTAATGCTTTTGTTGTTCTTGTTCTTGTTGTTTCTGTATTAATTCTATACATGATAGCGAACAATACAACACTTGGTACTTCGCAGATCAAAGTACCATCCATGACGATCGTAGTCTTCGTTGTCACCTGTACTGGCACATAAAAAAAAAAAAAATCCTGTCCCCCGTACTCTGCCGATACTCAAACCCCGGACTTATGTGATGACAGTCAGGAAGCTGTCTCCTGGCTAACAGTTTGTGGCAAGTAGAGGTTGCTTTTACCTGATCTTGGCGCAGGGGATAAGCTGCCTCAGTGTCATCATAAAATCCGGAGTGTGATTCCCGGCGTACTTCAGGTGGCTAAATGTTAGTTGGCCCGTCCTCTGCTCTCCCTCTATTAATTTCATGCATAAAGAAAGGTCTGTGCGTTATTAGCTAACCTGTAGGGTGGGAAAATATGCCAGAATCTGGAAGGATATACTACCAGCTCCCATTTTAATGTTATCCATGGCATGGGCTCTAACCCTAAGCTTTGAGTACACTACCACTGAGCCACAGCAGCACAGGGTCCCATAACTGCAATTTCATGCATACTTCAGGTGCCGTACTGTACAGTACCTTTGCTTTGTTTTCTTTTGTTTTTGAGGCTAGTAAAGAAATGATGCAAAATAAATAAAGAATTTAAAAATGCAAAATGAATAATACCTCTACTTAGCTTTTTAAAGGCTGGTAAAGAAAAGAAATAAAACAAATACATGAACCAAGCACAGATTATTAAGAAAACCTGAAGGGGGCTTATGAACACTCAATCAGGAATACGTGAAACCCCTGCGGGGACATTTGGTAATGGAGCCATTGCCCTAATTTTACCTATACAAACAGCAGCAAGCCTGTCCTGACCTAACCTAAACGA
Source organism: Birgus latro (assembly GCA_018397915.1). Taxonomy (NCBI): domain Eukaryota; kingdom Metazoa; phylum Arthropoda; class Malacostraca; order Decapoda; family Coenobitidae; genus Birgus; species Birgus latro. The sequence goes on along the minus strand of JAGKTI010035782.1, from coordinate 2,667 downwards.
ACCTAACCGAATATAACAGAATTGAAGGGCCGTAACCTGATATAACATAATGTGTCTCACCCAAATATATCCAGATGCAACGTAATCTAAATAAATCGAGCCGAACTAAGTGTAACCTAACCTAACCGAACAGAGTCTCACCTAACTTAATCTCCCCGTAGCTAACCTAATAAACCTAACCTAACTGAGCACCGCTAGATGTGGATGGAGACTTTCCCAGAATATTGATTACCTCCAAAGGACAAAGTTACACCTTTCGTCAGCTGAGTGTAGCTCGGTGGCAGAGTGCACGGCTGGGATATGAGGAGACCGAGTTTGATTTGGATGACACATTTAATTATAATCAGTTCATCACCGCATTGTTTTGTACAGCTTGGGAAGGATTGTGTGGATTAAATAAGGTTATATCAAGCTCCTCCAGCACGAAAATATCCTCCCACGTTTAACAAAATCGTCTGGAGTCGGCAGAGAATACAAGAAGGGTTGAATCGAGTCATCGCGCTTTACAGATTAAAGGGTAGTCATTTGTATTTCATTCCTGTTATCTCTTGACGACTTTACTTATCTCAGAATAGGTCTTTCGAACTGGAGGAGTCAGGCATAGTTTCCATAAATCCCTTCATTGCCATGGGGCTCTCTTTAGCTGAATAAAATAGTCTGGTAGGGCAAGAATAAACTGTGTAGCGAAGAGGCTAAATGCTCTCTCCTCCCACTATTCGGGTCTGATGATATATTTTCTATTCCTGTTTTTTTTTTTTTAAATAAAATTTCTTAAGTTCAAAAGGGGCGTTTGGAACTGGGGAAGTTTAATTATCTCCATCAACCCCATCACTTTCCAGGGGCTTTTCAAAAATTAATAAAATCTTGTGGTAGAAGGAAGAATATACCAAAAAGGACGTCACCCGAATTCCGTGTATTAATAAATTCATGCATACATAATGAGGTGGGCGGAGGCAGAGCAGCAGTTAGGGGGGAAAGTTGTTTACAAAGTGGAGAGAAAAAAAAATCAGAAAAGAGGCGAAAACTGTAAGAAGTGAAAAGTACCCTTAGCAGAGTATAATATCGCCTTTTGCTTAATCAGTTCCATCCGATGTAGCTTATTCTCGATGATATCAGATTATTTTACTCAGTTCAGGAGAGCAACCTAGCAGCCAAGAGGTAAGTGACAGCCATATCTAACCTCCCCTGCTGGAAATTTCTTGGCTGAGCTGAAAAAGAGAGAGAGAGAGAAAAAAAAATAAATCGTCAAAAGGAAGCCAACATAAGAATAACAAATAAGTCATCTGTTTGACGTGAAAAGGAATCCAAACCCCTCCTCTAAGACGGAAATTTCTGGGGAAGGTGAAGAAGATCCGCAAAAAGGAATCCAAATCCCTTATTATGTGACGGAGATTTCTGAGGAAGGTGAAGAAGATCGCAAAGAGGAATCCAAGCCCTTATTCTAACGTGAAAATTTATGAGGAAGGTGAAGAGATCGCAAAGAGGAATCTAAGCCCTTATTCTAACATGAAAATTTATAAGGAAGGTGAAGAGGATCGGAAGGAGGAATTCAAGCCCATATGACGGAAAATTGTGAGGAAAGCGAAGAAGAAAGAGCGTGCTTGGTGTCTCTTGTGTCACTGTTGGCCATGCTCTGTAATGTGGGGTACAGGCTGGTCATATTCATACGAGTTTCATAAAAACATACGAGGCTTTCCCCTTGTCGATGTGAATGTTTACCCCTTCAGTATGATACTTTAATATCTTACTTGATGCTGACGGGTGCTTTTAATTTACTATACTCGCATAAAAATGGTCTAACAGTGAAGAGGTAAGAAAAAAAAATCGAGCCCCCACAGTTGAAAAAGTCTAAGCTGAATAAAATCGTCTGGTAGCAGCAAAATAGACAAATAAATAAATAAATGAGAAATACGTCCTAGGGCTGAAGGGGTTAAGCATTGGCCGTGAAATACACAGGTGAAAATATGAACGTAAATATGAACGTGAAGAAAGTCCTTTGCTCCCTCCAGTTCCTTGACCCGTTTCTTCTTTTTGTTTTGGCTAACTCGAGAATTTTCATTTTTTTTTCTTAACATTAATCGAACTCAAGAGGTTAGAGTCGGTCTCCATTATCTTTAGTACAAGAAGTCCCCCGATAAGCTGAAGAAAATTGCCTGGAGATAGAAGGAATAAATATAGAAAATGTAAGGCTATTTGGTAGATGAGATACTGCGTGAGAGAGGCGGTTTAAAAGAAAAAAAAATATCCATATCATCTTTCGCTAGACTCCTTAACTGCCTCCATGTCACCCTGTTCTCCGTCATCTGGCTGCCCTCCCACCACCCTTATTCAAATCTCTCAGCTCCATCCCTCTGTCTCATCCTCAGTCTTCCTTCCCTCTTTCTCCCCCCCTCTCTCCCCACCTCACTCATATTCACTCCCCTACTCCCCTAGTCAATCTCTCATTCTCCATTCTTTCCACATGACCAATTATCTCATGGCACTGCTAACACATTCCAACACATCCCCATCAACACCAAAACATGCCTTAACTTCCTCATTTGCCTGTTTCTCCACGTAACTCCACATGCTCCTCTCAGTTAACTCACTTCCACCCCTCTCACTCTTGACTTGTGTCCTTCCAACAGGGCCCGAGCTCCTCTTCCCTTCGTTAAAGTGGGGTTCACA